>VDFB02373365.1:242336845-242433769 GCA_007258455.2 Sequoia sempervirens
ATGTAAAGACAAAAAAAAAAAAAAACATATATGTAAGAAATAATGGAGAAAAATGCACATGATAATCAAACACAAAGAAAACATAAACATAATGTGAAACATATATACAAACATGATGAAAAAAAAAGGGTATGACATCATAGACTAGAAAGTTCCATATATTTCTTACTAGGATCCATACCACAAGATATCTATAAATCACAAGCTAACAAAGTCCAGTATTTGCAAGGTGACTTGATGAGTCTAGTTTATGACTCAATTTTGAAAGAGTTTATTATCCATTTGTTGTAGTTTTCATAGACTTTGATACTTGGATGTTGACCTTTTTATGATATTTCCTCAAAACCATATACATTGGGCATAAGCTTATTTTTGTAATCTTTAATGACATTGACATGCTATATGAACTATCTATGTTAATTTTACATGTAGATTAATGAATGTTACTTTAAGATAGCTACAAATATGCAATTGTTCTGCATACTAATATTGTTATGTAGATATAATGAGAAGCCTACAAAATTGGGGAAGATTCTACCAGCTGGTCATTCGCCATCAAGGTCAACAAGGTGATCATTCAAAGGTCAATCGAGGGAAGACTTTTAGTGGAGGGAGATTCCTAGTTTAAATTGAAGAATTTTAATTTCCTTGTAAATGGTCTTAATTGTTTGTTGAGTGAATATAGGAGTTACTATTGTGCTAGATCTGTGTTAAGGAAAACATGCTTAACCAGATTCCACACATGCATAACCTCCTCTCCACTTCTTATGCTTTTAGTAAAGTGGCATCCTCCTAAGCTGTTGGAGTTGACCACCTTGCTAGGTAGTTAGTTATTAGTTCTTCTTCTTATAAATAAGACTCAAATGCCCCTTCTCAGAAGGTTGATTAATCTGATGATGTATTCACATTCTTAGTTTTTCCAGTAATACAATTATGCTTCTTGATTGTACTCATGTTTTCCAATGAATAAAATAAAGTTATAAGTTTGTGCATCTGAGATCACAATTGTTTTAAGGGATACTCATACAAGGGGCCCCACTTGGTGAGCATTCTATCCTTTATATTAGCTATTATTTTATGTTCGGTAATTAGTTAAAAATTTGGCACTGTCTATTCTTGTAGCCACTAGAATTCCATATGTGACTATTCTTGCAGCCACTAGAATTCCATTCTGTGACTGTTCCTGTAGCCAAAGCAAACATAGTAGTTTCTTGTTTTTTGCTCAGATTTTCATTTCTATCATGCATTTCAAATTAGTATAGTTTTTGGTTGATGCTTAGGAGTTATATTACTTATTTCTAAACAATTTACTTTCAACATTATGAATTTCTTAGTTGTAGGATGAATATGGCTACATTGGATTCCTAGTGCACATACTATGTTGACCCATTTCAAGTCTACGTCCCTAGGTTGACAAGTTAAATGCACCTTCATGATCATTGAGATAGCTATTCAGATTAGATGTCCAATCTATGAATCGCAACAATAAGGGCTTAGTTGTTAAATCATTGTAGGATGCCAACATTTTTGGCGCCATTTCTGGGGATGGTGTCAAACTAGGGAGATCTTTGGAGTCATTGATAGGTTTTATTGTTGTAGTATTTTTGAAAGTTTGTTCTTAGTATACCCCTCATTTAGGAAATTAATGATCCACCATTCTTTTTCCAATTTTTTTCGTGAGCTGGCTGATAGTGAGTTGATACCGTATGCATAGAGGAAGGAGGAGAGATGCTCATGGGAGATTCCTTCCTAATAACCCTGATCCATTCCAACTAGTTGAGCATCAGAATTTTCCAGGAGAAGAAGAAGAAGAAGAGCCACACCCCTTTGCTGATGCATTCCCTGATCTAAAGAAAATTTTGAAATTTCCTCTAAAGACCAAAATTAGATTGAGAATCCCTTTTCTTTGGAACTACATCAGGCAGGCATGGGTGATGCAAATAGAAATAGACCTAACCAATCAACTTTTCCTTTCCCCATTGCTCATCAAAATGAAGTTGACAACCCTAAAAATATTCCTGCTTCAGTCCTGTTGATACTCAATTATGATTGTCCTTGATGACAAACTTCTCCATAGTTTCAGATGATTCTCTCAGCTTGGTTATATTCAGTTGGTCTCTAATTTGCAGTGGACAGTTTTCATTCAGGCTTTCTGTGATCAGTTTACTCTCTTGGCATACTTGGCTTCTATTTCAGTTTCATTACTCAGTTTGTATTTTTATCTCTTGATAGTACTGATATGCTTGTGTTCTTTGATAGCGATAGGTTATCTTAATGTTTTCAGGGTTTTTGACAGGTTCAATTTTTCATGTTCTTGATCCTCTCTTTCTCAGGTATTTCATTGGTTCAGTATTTAAATTCAAGCTGGCATCGATCTTGGTAAACTTTTTAATGATCATCTTGGTGACCCTACCTTTGGCAAATGGTTTTATTTAATTCATAGTCTTTTGCAAGGTTACTTTTATTATACAAAATTCAATTGAGATGGAGTTTTGACCGAGGCTTGATCTATTATTGTATTTTCATCGGCCTTACATGAGTTTGTTTTCAATCAATGACAAAATGGTGAAAGGGAAACTTCATTCTTTTGTGGACAGCTTAGAAAATGCTTTTGCAAGGTTGACATCTTTGGTTATGTTCTATGGCCACTCTTTTATACCATCCAACACATAATGATTATTGTGTGGTCAACTTTATAGCTGGGATATTGTTTTGAAATGGTCGACATGGTGCTTGGTAATCACCTTTGTTTCAATGGACATTTTTAATTGGTCGATATCTTCATACTTTTCGGGTAGTCAAGGTTGTGAACAGCTTAATCCTTGTGGTCAACTTTATTTCAAGAGTAATTATTCTGTCGATGCCTTTGATTTCTCTCGGACCTCAAAATGATATTATTCTCATATTACTCAGACTTAAAAGCTTCTTTCATTATTGTTAAGTCATCGAATGATGAGAAAGGAAGTGTGTTTAGGGAAGAATTCGTGCTTGACTCCTCTTGCAAAAATACGTTTTTGAAACCCTACCTTTGCAGCCGCCATGAGTGATCATTGTGTTTGCTTCTTGTTGTTCTTTCCACTCCAGCTAGTAGAAACGGTTGTAACTAGTTCTTTGAAGTCAAGAGAATACTTAATTAGATGTATTTTATTGGATGGAAGTCAGATTCAGGTAGAATAAAAACATAGACAGCTTCATGGTATTAATTTCTTTGGCCTTCCTTCATTATGATCTGGTAATGCACTTTGCCTCATGATTTATTTCATGAAAATATTATGTTCATGTCTTTATCAGCTTGATTTGGCCTCTATCTTCTGTCAGAATTGATTATTTTTTGAAGTTACAGCCATGATTGGTCTTTGGTCTGTTATTCATGTGGAAATTTGTGGGGATAAATGGATATCTTGCATTTTTCGATTGGATATTAGGGAATCATGTCACAAGTATGATTGCTCTTCCAGAACCATTTCTCTTATTGCTCTTAAATGATTTCAAAGCTTTTAGGAATAAGGGTTTGTCTTTTTCAATACGTGGGTATTGAGATTCCATTAGTTATATTGCAGATTTATTATTTTTCTGATCATGGGTATTCTGGAAAAGAAGAATACTGATTGGGGTATTCTGAAATTTAAATGATATACATTCATATTTGTAGAGGGTTCTTGAAATTCTAAAATTGGGTAGACGTGCTCTTTGACTACCTTTCAGTTACTATGTGAAATCTTTTACAGAATTTACTATTTACAGATTATGGGTATTCATATTTTTTTTTGAAGATTGAAATCAATGGTTTTATGAAATAAACAAATATGCTCGTGGGTTATCAATATTCTTGTTTCAAAATGTTATTACTTGCAGTTTTCTAGGTTTTTCCAAAATAGATGCAAAATGATAAAGTTTTCTGATCTACACTTGTCAGAGATTTATTGATTCAGTCATAATCTTGACTGCCTTATTATTTGGGCATTTCTCTACTCTTGATTCTCTAACACTAAAATAATAAAGAGGAAGTTACGTTGCTGCTCTCCTTGACATTTTGAAGTTTCTTGAAGACTTGATACCTAAAACAAGATGTATAAATATGAAACAGAAAAACTCTTTTCTGTTCTATCACTATTATTGTAATTCTGAGATGATCTTGGCTGTATGAAATGTATTGAAAACTCTGCATAAAAAAAAAAAAAAAGACTACAAAAGGCAGAGATGTTGTAAAAATCTCTTCTCTATGAAGTATTTTAAGGACTCAAGCTTTGGATCCTTAGGGTATTTTGTAGATGAGAGAACATAGATGTTTATGCTTTACTAAAAATAGAGTAATCCTCTGAGCTATCTTTATTGTTCGAAAAACATAAGTTGAAGGGTTTGTACTCCCTGAGATAGATGTCTCAAAAATGAGCGGTTGGTGCTCCTTGAGTGGGTGCTCTAAAAAATGCCTATAAGGCATTGTGAATAGTGGTTTTTGATTAAGCCTACAAGGCACTTGGAGTGGTTTTTCTTCCCTGATTCAGGGTTTTCCACTTGGCAAAAATCTCTTGTGTATCCTTGTTTTTGTGTGATGGCTCTTCTATTCCATGCTGTTGTTCTGTTTATTTAAATTCTCAATTGTTCATGCAAAAGATTACATCCAATACATGAATGACTTAATCTTAATATTGAGATCAAAGTATAAATAGGTTTTAATTTTTATTTTGAGCAAAGAATATCATTTTTCGATTCACACTGATTCACCCCCCCTCTCAGTGTCTCTTTTAACTCCAACAATTGGTATCAGAGTGTAGGGTCCTCTGATAGGTTTTTATCACCTTGGATTGATCTTGGTCTTGGAGTTTTTTTTTTTTTTTTTAATGGCACATTCTCAAGATGGTGCATATGTAACCAGAGCTCCGTTTTTGATGGAACATTATGTGTTATGGAAAATCAGAATGGAAGCTTTTCTTATTTCTTTTGATGTTGATGTTTGGAGCATGGTTATAACTGCTTACAATGTACCAGCTTCTATTCCCACTGATCCTATTGATAAAAAGAGGTATGAAACAAATGCCAGAGCTAAGCATGCCATCTTATGTGGGTTAACTAAAGATGTGTTCATTAAAGTCATGCATTGCAAATTTTCTCATGATATATGGGAAAAACTTGAAACTATATATCAAGGGAATGAGAAAGTCAAATTGTCAAAAATCATTACACTCAAACATCAGTTTGAGGAGATGAAAATGAGGGATGATGAAAAAGTTGCTGAATATTTTCTTAGAGTTGATGAAGTTGTCAATGCCATGAAAGGTTTAGGTCAAGAGGTTAATGAATTTGAAGTGGTCACAAAGGTCATTAGAACCTTACCATTAAAATTTGAATCTAAGGTTTCAGCCCTAGAAGAAAAGAAACACTTTGATCAGCTTACCTTAGACAGCCTGCAAGGAATACTTACTGCCTATGAAATGAGAACCAGCAAAAACAATTCAACTGGAAAAGAAATTTCCTTTAACACTGAAAAAAAAGAAAATGTCGAAGTTAGTGAATCAGAGTTGTCTGATTCTAAAGAATCCAATTTTGTTAGAAAACTCAAAAAAGGTTCAGGAAGATACAAGGGAAAACTTCCCTTTAAATGTTTCAACTGCGGCAAAATAGGTCACTTTGCTGCAAAGTGTCCCTATGATGATCAAATCTGTGACAACGAGACAACTGAAAAATAGCCTAAGAAGAAGGTTTTCAAACCTAAATGAAAATTTAATTTCAAAAAGAAGAAAAGTATGTTTAGTAAGGATGAATCTGACATTGAATCTGAAGATTCATCAGCTGAAGAAGATGAAACTTTGTTCATGGCTGAAATCACTCAGCAAAATGATTCTAATGCTATTGATATTGAAGAAGGTGTTGTAGACCTTGAAAGTGAACTGAAATGTGCTTTACAAGAGGTCAAAAAACTCAAAAAACAAGTTCTTGCACAAGAACATAAACCAGATCTAGATGTGGTCTCTCTGAAAACTCAGCTTGAAGAAGCCAAAAGAGTTGAAGACTGTCTTTGAGAGACTGTAAGCTGCAAGGATTAGGAAATTAAAAAACTGGAACAAGAAATTGTTCGACTTAGGAAGGAAATTGAAAAATATGAAAGCACTCTAAAACTGAATGAGATGCTAAGTAAGCAGAAAATTCATAATGATAAAACTGGTATCAGTTTTGAAAAGGGTGAGTGTTCAAGTGACAATGTAAAACAAAACCCCTCTTCTAAAGTCAAACGCCCAAATCACTCACATTCTAGCAAAGATCATGGTCAGATTTTAAGAGGTAATAGACCCTCTTATAGCATTAATTCTTTCTTCTATGGTTATTGTTTTTTCTGCAACAGATTTGGCCATAAGGCGAGCACTTGCAGATTTATGAATTCTAGAACACCCAGGTTTGGTCTTAGACAACATTATGGTTTTGTTAGTCAGATCAGATGCTTTAAATGTAATGCTTTGGGACATTCTATCAAACAGTGCATAATAGATCTGCAATCTAAACAACAGAAATTTAAAAAGGTTTGGAAACCTAAGTCTGTCAATAATATTGAGCAATCTATGTTTATTCAAACTACTTTTCATTCCAAGAAAAAGGAATTATGGGTCCTAGACAGTGGATGTTCTAACCATATGACTGGCGACAAGGGTAAATTTATAAATCTTGAAGATTATGTAGGTGGGTATGTTAAGTTTGGTGATAACTCTGGTATTCAAATCAAAGGTAAGGGTTCACTTCTTTTGAATGAGGACACTCCTATCTACAATGTGTACTATGTGGAAGGTCTCAAGCACAATCTATTAAGCGTTAGTCAAATATGTGATAGTGGTTATCATGTTCTTTTCACTTCACAAGGATGTGAGATTAAGAACAAGCTTGGAAAAGTTGTTACAGCTGGAAGGAGGACAAAAGGAAATGTGTACAATCTTCTCGACACATCAAGCAATGACAATAATCAAGGTATGTGTTTAATGGGCCAAATTGAAGAGAGCTGGTTATGGCATAAAAGGCTAGGACACAAATTTTGAAAATCTGGTTAGAATTAGTAAAAATCAGAATGTTAGAGGTTTACCAGTTCTTAGCAAGCCTGAAAACTCTATGTGCAAAGAGTGCTTAAGTGGTAAACAAACTAAAATCAGTTTTAAAACAAAAGAACATTCTTCTTCGAAACCTTTACAGCTTGTGCATACTGGTTTATGTGGACCAACCAGAACTAGGTCTATTAATGGTGAAAGGTACTTTATACTATTTGTGGATGATTATACAAGAATGGTTTGGGTCACTTTTCTTAAGCACAAATTAGAAGCCTTTGAAAGGTTTAGAATCTTTCGTAAATTGGTTGAGAAAGAATCAGATTTGAAACTTAAATGTTTGCGATCTGACAAAGGAGGTGAGTTCACCTCTCAAGAATTTATAGATTATTGTGAACAGCATGGCATTAAAAGATAGTATGTTGCAACTAAAACACCTCAAAAAAATAGGGTTGTTGAACGTAAGAATAGAACTGTAAAAGAAATGGCTAGAACCATGCTTGATGAAGCTAAATTGTCTGACATTTACTGGAAAGAAGTTGTTCATATAGCTGTTTACATTTTGAATAGAGTGCAACTTAGGGTGAAGTCTAAACACACTCAGTATGAATTATGGTATGGAAGAACTGCTTCTATCAAATACTTTAAAATTTTTGGAAGTAATTTTTTTATTAAGAAGGATGATGATAACCTTGGCAGCTTTCAATCAAAGTCTAATGAAGGTATCTTTTTGGGATATTCAACTCACAACAAAGCTTATAAATGTCTTAACATAAGGCTTAACAAGATTGTTGAAGTTGTGAATGTTAAATTTGATGAAAGTTTGCATTTAGATGCTGATACATTGCAGGATAATGAGGAAGATATTCTTGAAACTGAATCAAATCTAGAAGAAGTTGAAACAGCAAAGCCTATTGCTGAATCAGCAAACCCTAAAAATGAAAATGCAAGTCTTGAGAAGGTTGCATCAAAAGCTCCTTCGAAGATTGTAGCTAAATATCACCCCAAAGATCAGATTATTGGGGATAAGAATGTAGGAGTTCAAACCAGAAGAAGGGCTACAGAATCTGATGAAAAGGCACAAATTGCTTTCTATTTAGTTACTCAGTTTGAACCTAAAAATTTTAATGAAGCTCTCACAGATTTATGTTGGGTTAATGCTATGCAGGAAGAAATTGATCAAATTGAGAAAAATCAGACTTGGGAGTTAGTCCCACGGCCAGATGACAAGAATGTCATTGGAGGTAAATGGATTTACAAAAATAAACTTGATGAAAATGGCAATGTTATTTGCAATAAAGCAAGATTTTTTTGCAAAGGCTATGCTCAACAAGAAGGCATTGACTTTGGTGAGACCTTTGCACCTGTTGCTAGATTAGAGTCCATTAGAATATTCTTAGCTTATTTTGTTTACAAAAACTTTACTGTTTATCAAATGGACATCAAAACTGCTTTTCTGAATGGTTTTTTAGATGAAGAGGTATATGTTGAACAACCTGAAGGATTTATATGCAAAGATAAGCCTAATTATGTTTACAGGTTGAAAAAGGCTCTCTATGGCTTAAAACAAGCTCCTAGATCTTGGTACTCAAGGCTGGACAGTCATTTAATTTCTAATGGCTTTGTTAGAGGAGGTGTAGACAGTAATCTATATGTTAAAACTGAAGGTTCTGATATTTTGGTTGTTGAAATTTATGTTGATGACACTATCTTTGGCTGCAATAATGTTACATTGAGTAAGAAGTTTTAATAGCTCATGGAATCTGAGTTTGAAATGTCTATGTTAGGTGAATTAAACTTCTTTTTGGGTCTTCAAATCTCTCAATGTGAGAATGGAATATTTCTTTCTCACACTAAATATGCGCGAGAGATGCTTAAGAAATTTAAAATGGATGAATGTCATCCAGTTAGCACTCCAATGGCTACAGGATGCAAACTTACTAAAATAGATGATTCTCCTGATTCAAATCAAACAGAATATAGATCAATGATTGGCAGTCTTTTATATTTAATTGCCTCTAGACCTAACCTTATGCATGCAGTTTGCACAATTACACGTTTTCGGGCATCACCTAAATAATCTAATGTTACTACTGTTAAAAGGATCTTTAAATATATTTAGGGCACTCTTGACTATGGTCTTTGGTATCCTAGGAACAATGATTTCTCTTTGATTGCATATACTGATGCTGACTGGGCTGGTTGTCTGGATGATAGGAAAAGCACCAGTGGTGTTGCTTTCTTTCTTAGTGATCATTTAGTCGCATGGTACAGCAAGAAACAAGAATCAGTTTCTCTTTCCACTGCTGAAGCTGAATATATTGCTGCCACTTCATGTTGTACACAAGTACTATGGATGAGTCAGACTCTTTCGGATATGGGTATTGATGTTTCTAAACCTGTTACCATTCTTTGTGATAACTCTAGTGTGATAAATATTTCAAAAAATCTTGTCATGCATTCTCACACTAAACATATTGCTATCAAGTTTCACTTTCTTCATGAAAAGGTTTTGGCTAATGAAGTCTGCTTATAGTTTGTTGGTTCACAAGATCAAGTGGCTGATATTTTTACTAAGCCCTTGGCTAAAGAGTTGTTTGAAAGGCTGAGACTTCGATTGGGAGTTATCTCTCAATCGTTACTTCACTAATTTACCATGCCTTGTGATAGGGGGAGCAAGTTCTTTGACTTATTTACTTACATCTCTCCTCTATTCTAGATTGTTGCACTGTTATTCTTTATTTGTAGCTGGTACTCTTTATTATTCGTGGTTTGCTTCTCAGTTGTGTTTCATGGCATTGCATAGTCCTCTCTTCATTTCTTTGTCATTGAGGCAAAAAGGGGGAGAGTTTTTTGTGTTTTGCCATCAAGGACAAAGGGGGAGTTTGTTGATACTCAATTATGATTGTCCTTGATGACAAACTTCTCCATAGTTTCAGATGATTCTCTCAGCTTGGTTATATTCAGTTGGTCTCTAATTTGCAGTGGACAGTTTTCATTCAGGCTTTCTGTGATCAGTTTACTCTCTTGGGATACTTGGCTTCTATTTTAGTTTTAGTACTCAGTTTGTATTTTTATCTCTTGACAGTACTGATCTTCTTGTGTTCTTTGACAGCGATAGGTTATCTTAATGTTTTCAGGGTTTTTGACAGGTTTAGTTTTTCATGTTCTTGATCCTCTCTTTCTCAGGTATTTCATTGGTTTAGTATTTCAATTCAAGCTGGCATCGATCTTGGTAAACTTTTTAATGATCATATTGGTGACCCTACCTTTGGCAAATGGTTTTATTTAATTCATAGTCTTTTGCAAGGTTACTTTTATTATACAAAATTCAATTGAGATGGAGTTTTGACCAAGGCTTGATCTATTATTGTATTTTCATCGGCCTTACATGAGTTTTTTTTCAATCAATAACAAAATGGTGAAAGGGAAACTTCATTATTTTGTGGACAGCTTAGAAAATGCTTTTGCAAGGTTGACATCTTTGGTTATGTTCTATGGCCACTCTTTTATACCATCCAACACATAATGATTATTGTGTGGTCAACTTTATAGCTAGGATATTGTTTTGAAATGGTTGACATGGTGCTTGGTAATCACCTTTGTTTCGATGGACATTTTTAATTGGTCGATATCTTCATACTTTTTGGGTAGTCAAGGTTGAGAACAGCTTAATCCTTGTGGTCAACTTTATTTCAAGAGTAATTATTCTGTCGATGCCTTTGATTTCTCTCGGACCTCAAAATGATATTATTCTCATATTACTCAGACTTAAAAGCTTCTTTCATTATTGTTAAGTCATCGAATGATGAGAAAGGAAGTGTGTTTAGGGAAGAATTCGTGCTTGACTCCTCTTGCAAAAATATGTTTTTGAAACCCTACCTTTGTAGCCGCCATGAGTGATCATTGTGTTTGCTTCTTGTTGTTCTTTCCACTCCAGCTAGTAGAAACGGTTGTAACTGGTTCTTTGAAGTCAAGAGAATACTTAATCAGATGTATTTTATTGGATGGAAGTCAGATTCAGGTAGAATAAAAATGTAGATAGCTTCATGGTATTCATTTCTTTGGCCTTCCTTCATTATGATCTGGTAATGCACTTTGCCTCATGATTTATTTCATGAAAATATTATGTTCATGTCTTTATCAGCTTGATTTGGCCTCTATCTTCTGTCAGAATTGATTATTTTTTGAAGTTACAGCCATGATTGGTCTTTGGTCTGTTATTCATGTGGAAATTTGTGGGGATAAATGGATATCTTGCATTTTTCGATTGGATATTAGGGAATCATGTCACAAGTATGATTGCTCTTCCAGAACCATTTCTCTTATTTCTCTTAAATGATTTCAAAGATTTTAGGAATAAGGGTTTGTCTTTTTCAATACGTGGGTATTGAGATTCCATCAGTTATATTGTAGATTTATTATTTTTCTAATCATGGGTATTCTGGAAAAGAAGAATACTGATTGGGGTATTTTGAAATTTAAATGATATCCATTCATATTTGCAGAGGGTTCTTGAAATTTTGAAACTGGGTAGACATGCTCTTTGATTACCTTTCAGTTACTATGCGAAATCTTTTTATAGAATTTACTATTTACAGATTATGGGTATTCAGATTTGTTTTTGAAGATTGAAATCAAGGGTTTTATGAAATAAACAAATATGCTCATGGGTTATCAATATTCTTGTTTCAAAATGTTATTACTTGCAGTTTTCTGGGTTTTGCCAAAACAGATGCAAAATGATAAAGTTTTCTGATCTACAATTGTTAGAGATTTATTGATTCAGTCATAATCTTGATTGCCTTATTATTCGGGCATTTCTCTACTCTTGATTCTCTGACACTAAAATAATAAAGAGGAAGTTACGTTGCTGCTCTCCTTGACATTTTGAAGTTTCTTGAAGACTTGATACCTAAAACAAGATGTATAAATATGAAACAAAAAAACTCTTTTCTGTTCTAGCACTATTATTGTAATTCTGAGATGATCTTGGCTGTATGAAATGTATTGAAAACTCTGCATAAAAAAAGAAAGAACTACAAAAGGTAGAGATGTTGTAAAAATCTCTTCTCTATGAAGTATTTTAAGGACTCAAGCTTTAGATCCTTAGGGTATTCTGTAGATGAGAGAACATAGATGTTTATGCTTTACTGAAAATAGAGTAATCCTCTGAGCTATCTTTATTGCTCGAAAAACATAAGTTGAAGGGTTTGTACTCCTTGAGATAGATGTCTCAAAAATGAGCGGTTGGTGCTCCTTGAGTGGGTGCTCTAAAAACTGCCTATAAGGCATTGTGAACAGTGGTTTTTTATTAAGCCTACAAGACACTTGGAGTGGTTTTTCTTCCCTGATTCAAGGTTTTCCACTCGGAAAAAATCTCTTGTGTATCCTTGTTTCTGTGTGATGGTTGTTCTATTCCATGTTGTTGTTTTGTTTATTTAAATTCTCAATTGTGCATGCAAAAGATTACATTCAATACATGAATGACTTAATCTTAATATTGAGATCAAGGTATAAATATGTTTTAATTTTTATTTTGAGCAAAGAATACCATTTTTGGATTCACACTGATTCACCCCCCCTCTCAGTGTCTCTTTTAACTCCAACAAGTCCTTCCTAAGTTCTATGGACTTGTCACATAAGATCCTGATACTTTCTTGTTTGAGTTTGATATACTCTACATGAGTTATGACTATACCACTGATTCCCATAGGCTTAAGCTATTCCCTACCACCTTGAAAGAAGCTACATTAAGATGCTTTATGAGCCTAGGTAGAAATACTATGGAGACTTTGGAGGACATGAAGAAAAATTTCCTTGATAAGTACAAGGAATATTGTAGGGGTAGTGACATGAGGGGAGATGACATTTTTAGGATGTAGCAAAAGGAAGATGAGAGCCTGGAGGTTTACATTTCAAGGTTTCTATTCTTCTTATATAAATCTCAACACCATACACTTAATGAAGAATCACAAAATTTGATTTTCCTAAGAGGAATTAATGATATTTGCATTGATTCCTTGGACTTGATGGGAGGAGGAGATATCAACCAAGTTCCTTGGGAGGATATCAAGAAGATATGTCAAAAATATTCTAGGGCAGCTTGAAAGAAAGTGAGAGCTTATCAATCCTCTATGGGTAAGTCATCTACTAGTGGAGTTTCAAGGATGGAGATTACTCACTTACTGGAAGACTTCAAGCAAGACATCATAAACAATATGGCTACTCAGTTGGATACACTTCAGGCCAAGAAGAAACAAGAGGAGGCAGAGGCCATGTTGGCAAAGTATTTCCCTCATTGTAGACAAAAGAAGAAGGACTACAGATGCAAGATGGTAGCTAATATAGATAATAAACAGATTCCACCTGAGTTCAAGCCAATCCAGGGTGAAGATGACCAAGTCTACTACATTTCTCAAAGGAGGCCATTGGCTCCAAGACAAGGTATTCCACCAGATCCACTCTCTTTTGCTGGGCCATATTTCAATTCTTATTCATCTGGTAACTAGTGGCAACCCCCATATCCATCCAATTATGGAGGATATCCACCATAGCCTTGGAATAACCCTCCAAATGCCTGGACCAATCACCAAAAATATACACCCTAGTGGAAACAACCTCAGGGGAATTGGCGGCAATTTCAAGGAAATTAGCAACCACCTCCAGGAAACTCGAAAACATCTCAATGGAGGAGAGGATAACAATAGCCAAACAAGACAACTAGTTACATGTAGCCACCTTCTCAGCCCCAGCAACCTACTATAATGCCTCCTCTTACTATTTCAAGTTCAAATACACTTAAAAATACTCAACTGCTAGCTCAACCCACACCTAACCCAAATAACCAACCACATCAACAGCCAATATACTCTTTTGATCCAAATCAATTCCATGTATATGTTGTGAGTGTAAGTGACATCCACTTATGTTCAGGAGCTAATTTTCCAGCTCCTTCCACACCCATTATCACTAAGCTTGTTGTGGAAGAAGAGGAGCCTTTAAATTCCCCCATTCAGCCAAGTGTACCTAAAAATACTAAACCAACCCCAGTCAAGTAGACTAAACAAGAACCACCATATCTCTAGAGGTTGGAAACTACAAAACAAAAGGAATAGAAGGAGGAACCATCCTTTGACATTTTAGATTAGTTGAAGCATATATGTGTCCAGATACCTCTATTTTAGGCCATAAAAGATGTTCCTATATATGGAAAATCAATTAAAGAAGCATGCCTTAAGAAGCCAAGCACAAAGAAGAAATACCCCACTATGGTTCATGTGGTGGGACAGCTGGCTGACATCATGCTTGGGAAAGTGACTATTCCCAAATATAATGATCCAGGGAGTCTTGTGGTAGGAGTTGTTATAGATGGGGTCCAAATACAGAATGCTCTGATTGATTTGGGAGTAATAATAAATGTAATGACCAAGGATATCATGTAGCAACTAAATGTTGCAATCATGAGACCTACCGCTATTGTCCTACAACTTGCTAATAGTTCTACTATTAAACATGATGGTATAGTAGAGGACCTTGTGGTAACTCTAGACTCTTGGGAGTACCTAGCAGAATTCATGATTATTTCTCCTAAATCTACACTAGGAGGGTACCCCATTATCCTAGGAAGGCCATGGTTAGCAACAACAAATGCCTATATTAGATGCAGGATAGGAGACATGACCATTTCTGATGGAAAGAGCACCAAAAATCTTTTTCTCTACCCTCCTGCTTAGCCATCCCATGATATGGATAATCTTGTATGGCCACATGTTGGTGAAGAGGCCGAGGAAGTTAATTCTATGGCACAACTTATGATGTTAGTTAGAAGATCTTTCATGAAACTTCAAGAGGAAGATGAAGTATTGTCTAACATAATTTAGAACCATTGTGAAGTAGAGGAAGCATCATCCTCTCATGCTGGTGCAGGGGCACCTCAACCCTTAGTGAAAATTTGAATTTTTGAACATGTATTAGGATGGAAAGTCTTGTCTTCAAAGGTTTAAGTCCAAATTTTTGTTTTCTATGTTATTTTTGTTCTAACTAAGGTCATAAAGACCATTATGTTGTGTATGTGATTCTTTAGGAGGGGAAAAATATAAAGGTTCTCAACTTGTAAACTTGTAATGTAATAGGTTGTTAGCATTTAAAAAGTTGTTAAAAGGTAGTTATGTACGTTGGAGTGGTTGGTTGAAGTGGAAAATGTATAAAGAAATATTGCAAGCCCAAATGAAGGGTCAATGAAATGCATTTTGAGGAATATGTGCCCTATTTCAACGTCTAATATGTGAATTTCAAGCATTTTTTTGAGTTTTCTTGACTATGTACGGACACCAAGGACACAATTTGATCCAAAACTCACATAATGGTGTGGTAATAGGTGATAGTGTTCTCCTTTCAATTATTTTGAAGGCCTCTTATTGATTCTGTTTAAAAAATCTCCTCTTTTCTTGCTCTGCGTATAACAGGATAGTAGGGTCTGAGTTTTCATTTTATTTAAGAATGGAGCAATTCCTCCTACTCTGGTGACCTATGATTTAGAGAAAAGGTTTGTACTATGTTAATTTAAGTTCTCATGCTTTATTGGAACCCTGGAAAGGTGTCTATAGGGTTGGGTGATGTTACCCTAGACTAGAAATGTGGGTTTTTGACATGAAAAAGAGAAACTAAAGTAGTGATTTTGAAAACTAATGAGGTTAAAGGCCTTGTGAGTGTTTATAATGTTTGTACATACCCCATTAAAGTTGTTTGAAGTTTTGGTTAGGCTTGGAGGGCCTTGGAAATGTGAATTCAAAGAAACCCTAGGTTTTTGCATGTAAAAGGAGGGTTTGGTGAAATTACAGTCCAAAGGTTGGTTGTCTGAGTTTTCAAGGGTGAATTGGTGGTTTTGCATCATAAGACAACTTTTTCCAAAGATATTTTGTAAAAAAAAGGGATCTTAGGGTACTTTGTTTGGAAAAGAGGGATAATCTTGTAGGCTTTTGAGCAAGGCAGTCTAATGAAACTTGGTGTTGGCCTAATGAACCTTGTAAAATCTGATTGGAATATTTTATTAGGGTCTGAGTGGATGCTTCATTAATGTTGAGTTGGTCTTTTTGTGGCCTCCTCTAAAAGATAAGCCCATTTGTTGAGATTTGGAAGCTAGAAGCAATAGGTGTTGTCTTGGGAATATTTAGTGAGTTATGTTTTCAAGGTTGAATCCTTGTTGAAGTTTGGGCATTTTGGTCTAATTGTGATTTCTCCACCTTGGCTCTGCATCACATGTGACTGATTTTGCTAATCTAGTGAAGACACTTTTGCCTGCTCTTCCTGCACTAGAACTTCCTATAGTAGCAGGTATTTCTCATACATTTCCACCACATGAACCCAAGGTACCAAGCATTAGTGAAGTAGCTATGGTAGAGATAACTACACAAGTGCAAGTGTTAGAAAGGAAATATCTAAATATTAATAGCAAATTGAGTGAAGAATAACAATTGTCATTGACAAACTTACTAAGGACCCACTAGCATGCATTTGTGTGGAACTATCATGATATGAAGGGATTGGACCCTAAGCTTTTCACTCATAGGATTTACATCAAAGATGGTTATACACCAATGAGGCAACCACAAAGAAGAATTAACCCTACATTGAGAAAATTTGCAAAGGGAGAGCTACATGAATTGTTGGATGTAGGATTCATTTACCCCATTCTAGATAGCCAGTGGATGTCTCCATTGGTGATTGTGCCCAAAAACAGAGGGAAGTGGTGAGTTTGTGTTGATTACAAGGAACTCAATGCTACCACCAAAAATGACCATTTTCCCCTACCTTTCATAGACCAAGTTCTAAATTCACTTGTAGGGAAGTAGTATTTTTCTTTTCTAGATGGATTCAGTGGATATAACCAGATCCAAATTACACCTGAGAACCAAGAGAAGACAACCTTTAATTGTCGATGGGGGACCTATGCCTACTTAGTACTTCCATTCGGCTTATGCAATGCACCTACAACTTTTTGGAGGGAAGTCATTAGCATATTTTCAGGCATCTTTCATGATTGCATGGAAATTTATATGGATGACTTTACTACCTATGATGTTGATTTCAATGAAGCATTAGAAAATCTCAGGAGAGTATTAAAGAGATGTGAAGAACATAATTTGTCTTTAAATAGTGAAAAGTGCTTCATGATGATGCAAGAAGGTGTAGTCCTTGACCACTACATCTCTCACAAAGGAATTCAAGTAGATCCTGCAAAGATTGAGGTGATCACTAATCTTCCCATACCTGCAAAACAAAAATATGTTAGGAGTTTCTTAGGAAATGTAGGTTATTATAGGCAGTTCATCAAAGACTTCAGCAAAATGGAAACACCATTGTACACTCTCCTAACCAAGGATGATGAATTCCAATGGACAAAAGACAATGAAAATGCATTTCTAACTTGAAAGCAGCCTTAAATCATGCTCTTGTACTCAAGGGTCCTAACTGGGAGCTTCCTTTTCACATTCATACAGATGCATCTGACTATTCTATAGGAACAGTCTTAGGATAGAAAGAAGGAGCTATTGAAAATACTATTTATTTTGTTAGCAAAAATTTGTAGGGAGCTGAATTCAACTATACAGTAACAGAAAAAGAAATGTTGGCAGTGGTCTATGCCCTTAAAAAAATTAGGCACTACATAATAGGCTATCAGATCTTTATGCATACTGACCATGCATCCATTAGATACCTCATGAATAAACCCCTGATATCAGGTAGGCTAGCAAGATGGTTATTGTTGATGCAAGAGTTTGACATAACCATTGTCAATAAACCAGGGAAGGCCATTGTTGTTGCAAACTTTCTTTCAAGGATGACTACATTAAAGGACAATCAAATCATTGATGACTCTTTCCCTGATGAACACTTATTTTCCATTAGTGTGCAAACACCCTGGTATGTTGACATAGCTAACTATTTGGTCATAGGGAGAGTTCCTCCTCATTTCTCTCTAAAAGAGAGAAGGGTGCTCATTGAAAAATCTTTTCCTTTTTCATGGATTTCTAGATGTTTGTTCTACACTGGACCAGACCATGTCATGAGGAGATGTGTGAGGGAAGATGAGACATATGATATTCTACATGCATGTCACAATGAACCCCATGGAGGGAATTTTGCAGCCAAGAGGAAAACAATGAAGATTTTGAACATAGCATATTACTGGCCCACACTCTACAAGGATGAAGGGAAATATACAAGGAAGTGTGATAGATGTCAGAGGATGGGCTGACCAACCAAATTTGATGAGATGCCCCTTTACCCGCAAATAGTAATCACTCCATTTGACAAATGAGGATTGAATTTTGTAAGACCCATTGATCCTCCATCGAATGGTAAATCCTATATCTTAGTATGCACTGATTATGTAACCAAATGGGTAGAGGTTAAGGCCATGAAGCATGCAAGAGATAATAATGTTGCAAAATTTCTTTCTGAGGAAATTTTCACATGGTATGGGGTTACCAAGAGAGATAGTGACTGATCAAGGGGATCAATTCACTTCATCCCTTGTTACAACACTGGTGAATGAGTACAACATAAGGAACAGGAAATCTACTCCTTATCACCCTCAGGCCAATGGCCAAGTTGAGGTGACTAGCAGGGAAATTAAATCCATTTAACTAAAATAGTAGCTATCCATAGAAAGGATTGGGAAAATAGGCTGCCAGAAGCTATTTGGGCCTATAGGACAACCTGGAAGACAGCCACAGGCTTCACTCCTTTTGAGTTGTTGTATGGAAAGATAACTATGATGCCCATTGAATTTGAGCATAAGACTCTTAGGACTACAATACACTTGGGGATGGATATCTCTAAGGCACAAAGGGACAAAATCATGCAACTGAATTATTTGGATGAGCTGAGGAAGGAAGCCTTGCATCACACAGATGTAGTGCAGAATCAAAGAATAAAGTCTTATGACAAATTCATCAAAGACAAGAAATTCCAGCTAGGTGACTGGGCACTGCTCTATGGATCAAGGTATTAGGATAATATAGGAAAATTGTAGATAAGGTCGCTAGGACCATATAAGGTTGTTGAAGTTTTACCCAATGGTGTTGTTCAACTCACCACCATTGACCTTGTCATATTTAAGCTACTTGTCAATGGTCATTGCCTTAGGTTGTATCACAAGAAAACTTCCAAGGAGGAATTCTTGCAGCAATTCACTCAGCATGTAACACCAAAACTTCCTGTAGCCAAAGGAAGCAGACCTAGTGTCCCTCCTTCTATCTAACTAAGGTACATAACTTGTCATAATAAAAACTTCCACTTTTGTGGGGGTCCACTTCTTCATTCATTCACCCATCCACCCATCCATCTCCAGTTTTCTCTCTCTTCCATCATGCTACCATAACTTCACTTCATTCCACCATCATTTCACCTCATTCCACTCTACTTTCATTAATTTCTCAACTAATTTCTTAAAAGGTGATCGGTACTTTCTCCATAATCTTTTCAATAGATCTTCCACGAATTTAGGTACGTGCAGATCAATTTGTTATATCTTAATTGTCTTTTGGTACATCCATTTAATTACTATACATTAACATAGATGTTATCCATAGCATGTAATTATTCCCTGCCCCTGTCAAGCCATCATTACTCCTACGCATGTGAGGACACATGCTCAAATTTAGGTTTGGGGGAGTGTGAATACCATGTCCACATGTTAGCCCATATTAGTTCATGTCAGCAAAGTTTAAATTGAGCCAATTTGAATTATAAGCAAAATGATGGCTTGCATGTGTGAGGTGATGTCAATCGCCACCATTTTTCTCGATCATAGCCTTCATTTATTACTCCTTTACTACCTTTATTTCTCCTGTCATAATCCTAAGTCACCAAAAAGGTAAAATTCAGATGACACTAGCATTGTGAATTTAGCAATGTTGCAAGAAGGTGAATTTTATCTTTCAGACAAAGATTGCAAGAAGGAAAACCTTGTAGAGTGATTGTTTAATTGAAAACATCTAAACAATGGGAGGTGGGTTAATTCAAAATGAACCCATGGCTCATGATGTATTAATACAAGATGCACCTTGTTAGGCTGATTTCAGAAATTGCAAGTGATTAGATTATTTCCTGAAGTTGAATGGTTATAATGAAGACGTTGCATTGGAATTTTCCTAGACATTGTTTAAAGGAAAGGCCATGATAAAAGGGTTGGAGGTAATGGCTATTGAAGAAAGGATTGCAGAAGTTATAGGGTTGCCTACCCATGGTGAGCATTACCTTGCTACCAGAGATGCCAGGTTAGCTAGGGCTGAATTTACATAACTTGGTGACCTTCGATTGAGTGTGGAAAAGCAAGGTGCAAAAAGAACCTCTCTACTTGAGCCATGGAATCAAGTAGCTATTTATATTGTGAAGTACTTTACTTGTGAGGGTATTCAGTTGAATGTACATTATATGCACTTTAAACTCTTGAATCATATGAGGCATGGGAGAAGAATGAATGTGCCAAATGTGTTATACCACCTTCTTTCAATCATGGTGGTTGAGACCCAAAAAGGTAGGGATAATTTCATTTCCCACCATTGTTTGATCAAATTATTAGTTGAAAAGTATTTGCATGATGTGTCTAACATGACTTGGGAAGAATTCTTGAATATTGATCAAATTAGACTAGAGCATTTGTGACCTAGTGTTTTTCCTCCACCTCGTAGGACTAGAAGGAGAGTGAGTTTTGTTGAATCCACTCCTAGAACCTTAACTTTTGGTGTACGCCCTAGTGTAAACCCACCTGTAGTTGAATGAACTATAGAGATTAGTTCTTCTGAGATAGAACATTCAAACAAGGAAAGTTCCTCTTCAGATTCTAATGATGATGTCCCTCTTGGCAACCTAATTCAAACTAGGGCACAAAAGAAAGAGGTAGAAATGAGGAAGGGAAAATCTAAAAAGAAATCAATAGAAAAGAAAGTGCCAAACTCTAAGAAATGGAAGGTTGACACTGTTCTTCCTGCAGCCAAAGAGAAACATGAGAGCCCTCCTAGAAAAACAAGACCAACTAGACCAGCCGCTAGTATGTCTCTGCAAGAAAGGCCTAGGACTAGAGAAAGGTGAGAAGAGGATACAAAATCTCCAATGGGGTAGGTGAATGTCAAGGAAAAGGACATATTTGAGGAAGCAGCAAATGTAACATTGGCAGATCTTACTACCATCATAGATCAAGTTGAGAGTCAAGAGTATGAGGAAAATCATGAGATCCTACAATAAGAGCATAAGCAATAGTTCCTACAGCAGGAGCAAGAGCCCCTATAGCCAGAAATGGGAGAACAATCAGCACTCTTGCAACCAGAGTTAGTTGAACAAACAAAATCCCTGTAGTTGGAGCCATATGAAGAGCAAGCATCAATTCCAGGAAATTTTTTGGTAGGAATACATAAGCCCTCTGATTTTTCAATGCACATGGTAGCCATGAACTTATGGAGAGAGATACAAAGGAGGGAAAAGGAATGGAAAGAAGAGAAACACAGGCTGAAGAAGGAAATTCAAAAGAGAGATGAATAAATTGAAGATAAGAATGTAGAAATTGTTGCTTTAAAGGAGACGGTGGACAATATGGCAGCCTTAGTAACTCAGATATTAGAATGCAAGACTCCTCCAAGGGTCTATTCTCTATATTTGAAGGAGAAAATTCTTTCTTTTAAACTAGCAAGGATTGTTTCAATTTTGAATCCTTCCATTGAGACTCGTCTTAAATTTTCCCATGCTTATCAGATTGCTCCTCCTGAAATGAAGAATTTGTTGAGTGAATTCTATTTGCATAATTATGTTGTGACCCAAGATCATGATTGGAATCCATTGTTGTATGTTGGGGATGTCCAATTAAGGGCATTTATGTATTAGATACAAAATGAAATCAGTTAGGGATAATAGTTTAGGGTTTATAGGAAAATCCAACACTCCCTGCCCATCAGGGTTGAGTCTAGAAATATACGAGACATTTTCAGTGATTGACACATAATTCTTTATAGACCAAGCTATGGCAACAGGATCTTGCCTGAGAGAGAAGCAGTTTACAGAGAATATGAGAAGGTAGCAGAAACCATAGGGGAATTTGTGAAGGGATATTTGGCACAAAAGTGGAACAGTCTGACTGAAAAATTAAAAAAAGTAAAGCCACACTCTCTGTAGAACTATGCTACAACATGTAAGAGGGTTGATAGATATATACATATTGGAAGGAAAAAGGGACAATTTTTTCTTCCACTAACTTTTCAGCCATCTATCCTATTATGGCATGTGCCAAATTTTAGGTATTATTAGAATGATATAGTTGTAGAGAGAAAAAGATGGAGCAAGTTGGATAGACAACAAGGGTTATATTGGGACCCTAATTCATGCATTGAAAGAACTAATGTAGACAACTAGTAGTTGTAAATTTTAGGGCATTAACTAAGCAAAAGAACAACCCTTCCTCTGCTGTAGGACCAACAAAGCCTTAGGTTGGGGGGAGTGTTGATTCCAATTTATGACTAAATTTTGATAGAGTTTATTATCCATTTGTTGTAGTTGTCATATACTTTGATAATCAGATGTTGACCTTTTTATATATTTCCTCCAAACCATAGGCATTGGGCATAAGCTTATTTTTGTAATCTTGAATAACATTGGCATGCTATATGAACTATCTATGTTAATTTTACATGTGGATTAATGAATGTTACTTTAAGATAGTTACATATATGCAATTTTTGTGTGTACTAATATTTTTATGCAAATATAATTAGAAGCCTACAAAATTGGGGAAGATTCTACCAGCTAGTCATTCACCATCAAGGTCAATAAGGTGATCGTTCAAAGGTCAATGGAGGGAAGACTCTTAATGGAGGGAGATTCCTAGTTTGAATTGAAGAATTATAACCACCTTGTAAATGGTCTTAATTCTTTGTTGAGTGAATATAGGAGTTATTGTTGTGCTAGATCTGCGTTGAGGAAAACATGCTTGACCAGATTCCACGCATGCATAACCTCCTCTCCACTTTTTATGCTTTCCCTAAAGTGG
The DNA here is from genome assembly GCA_007258455.2 of Sequoia sempervirens. Lineage (NCBI taxonomy): Eukaryota > Viridiplantae > Streptophyta > Pinopsida > Cupressales > Cupressaceae > Sequoia > Sequoia sempervirens. The sequence continues at coordinate 242,359,916 of VDFB02373365.1, forward strand.
CGTCCTCCTAATCTGTTGGAGTTGACTACCTTGCTGCAATTAGTTATTAGTTCTTCTTCTTATAAATAAAACTCCAATGCTCCTTCTCAGAAGGTTGATTAATCTGATGATGTATGTACATTCTTAGTTTTTCTAGTAATATAGTTATGTTTCTTGATTGTACTCATGTTTTCCAATGAATAAAATAAATTTATAAGTTTGTGCATCTGAGTTCATAATTGTTTTAAGGGATACTCATCCAAGGGGGGCCACTTGTTCAGCATTCCATCCTTTAGTTTAGTTATTACTTTTGTTCAACAATTAGTTAAAAATATGGCACTGTTTGTTCCTGCAGCCACTAGAATTCCATTATGTGACTGTTCCTACAACTAAAGTAGACATAGTAGTTTCCTATTTATTTCTCATATTTTCATTTATGTCATGCATTTCAAATTATTATAGTTATTGGTTGATGCTCTGTTGGAAAAACAAGGATAGCTAACTAAGAGGAGGGGTGAATCAGTTGTCACAAAATATTTAGAATTTTTCAACTTAACTTAATCTCAGATCTAATGAATGAACAACAAACCATAAACAATCAACACATCAAAAGCACAAAGAACACCAAGATTTTTTTACGTGGAAACCTTGTTATGAGAAAAACCACAGTGGATGTTAGTCCACAATATTATACCCTCTTAAAAGTATAATGAAGAATAATGGGAATGTACATGCATTCAGACACATTACCTAGAGCTCGCTGCTCAAATATAAGAGGGCTCACTATCCAAAGAAGAAAAATATGGATTAGATCTGTAGGGTATGAATTAAGAAAATAGCTTCTACACAAGCCTAATTACTATTATGGTTAAGCACACATATACTTCTTCACACTTTGCTCAAACTTCTTCACATTCTGCTCTGTAATCGAATGATTAGATCACTCTTCTCACATTTGCACTTTCTTTGGCTCTTCCTCCTACACACTCACTAACTTCCTATAAAAAACCACTCTTATATATCCACAACCTAGATTTACATCAACAACTTTGTTGGCCAAAGCATAAAACATATTTACAAATAAATTTTCAATGTGAATTATACATCGTCAGCTACAACATAATGAAGACTTAAAATGATATCCTTGAGTGTGCCAAACATTCAAACTTTAATCTCCAAGGATCTACAACATGCTACAACCATCATGTCATCCAAGAACATGAAAACCCGAACATACACGAGAAAAATCTCTGACCACGAGCACACCAATCAATGCAAACATGCAACAAAGATAGAGAATGGTCTAGAAGCATCCGCAAGCAACACGAACTAATAGAGAAGCATCCACAACAACTGAAATTACTAGAATCACATAAACTTCAATTAGGAACACAAACTAAAACCACAAAAATATCGTCAAAACACATCTATTTGTACCACAATCAAATATGCACGCAACCTCTAAAAGTTCCAATGGATAAAATAGATACTCTCAACAATAAACCATTTAGTCCACAACAACTAATCTTCAACGTACTGAGCAAGACATCTTCTTGACCTTCCCTATTCCACTAGCAACCTACAACTTTCTCTTAACAATTTTCTCAATATCCTTGACATATATAGCCTTCAATACAATAGTGCTAATAGTGTTGACATCAATGAAAATCACATATCAGCAACAAAACCACAACATCCAACAATCTCCCCCTTTGGCATTGATGACAACACATGATGTGAAAAACACCATCAACACTTACTCCCCCTTAGATTTTGACTCTTCTTCCTTAACCTATTCTACAAGATCTTCACCCCACAAGACCCTTCTCCCCAGATAAGCAACAATTTTTCACATGACTCTTCTGCCTCTTTGACATCAATGGAAAAGATAAAAATTATCTTCACACATACAAGCTTTGAACCACATATCTGCACATCTGACTACTCCCCCTGAGTAGCATCCATGGAAACATCAATCTAGATTAGAATATAGCTTTGAAGCATATGGATTGATTGCAATTAAATGCATCTCTAGTTCATATCAGGAGGGGTAATCACCCCTAGCATCCCTCGAAGATATTGAAAAGTATCCTTTGGAAATGGCTTAGTGAAAATGTTTGCAATTTGTTCTTTGGTAGGCACATACTCCAATCTAACTTCTTTCTCACTCACTTTCTCCCTCAAGAAGTGAAACCTGATTGATATATGCTTGGTCTTATAGTGTAGCACTGAATTCTTCGATATGTTAATTGCACTTGAATTGTCACAGTATATGGAAATGGGTTCATCATATACTACTCTGATATCTTTTAGCATCTATTTCATCCACATCACTTGAGTACAATTATTTGCAGTAGCAATATATTTTGCCTCAGCAGTAGATAGGGAAATGAAATTCTACTTTTTACTCAACCAAGACACCTGCTTCCTCCCTAGGAGGAAGGCACCACCACTAGTACTTTTCTTGTCATCTACATCTCCTGCCCAATTTGCATCAGTATATACACTCAGAGTAAGATCATCATCTTTAGGATACCAAATTCCAAAATCAACTATTCCTTTTAGATATCTGAAAATTCTCTTTACAACAATCACATGAGATTCTTTTGGATCAGCCTAAAATCTAGCAACCATACATACAACATTCATAATGTCTGGTCTAGTCTGAGTTAAGTAAAGTAATCTTCCAATCATTAACCTATATCTTGTTTGATTTTCCTTAGGAGAATCATCATTCTATGTTAACTTGCATTTGGTTACCATGGGAGTACCAACAGGCTTTGAGTCTTCCATGCCAAACTTCTTTAGCAACTCTCTCACATATTTGGACTGAGATATGAAAATCCCATTGTCTAACTGAGTAACTTGCAATCCTAGAAAGAACTTCATCTCTCCAATCATACTCATTTCAAATTCAGTCTTCATTTCATCAGCAAACTTCATACATAGATTATCATCTCCTCCAAAAATAATGTCATAAACAAACACCTCAATAATCAACTCTTTGTCATGATCCAACTTGAAATACAAATTGATGTCAGCAGTACATTTATTGAATCCAAGCTTTAGTAAGTATTTATCCAATCTAGCATACCATGATCTAGAAGCTTTCTTGAGTCCATACAAAGCTTTCTTCAATCGGAAAACCATGTGGGTAAACCCACAATAGTGGGTTACAATTTTTTGAATGAAGAAAAATTAGAAATGCTCATAAAAAAATTTAAAATGGTTTACCCCTTCTAATGAAGGGGGTTTGAATGAACCACCCCCCTTCTAATGAACCCCCCTCCCTTCTAATGAACCCCCTTTTGCACCAGGGGGTTCATTAATGAACCCCCCTTCTAATGAAGGGGGTTCATTAATGAACCCCCCTTCTAATGAAGGGGGTTCATTAATGAACCCCCTTTTTTCACCTTCCCCTCCGCCATTTCAAAATTTATGCATTTTACTATCGAAGCTTGGGAAGGAGGTGCAAATGCAGTCAAATTGATAAACCAAGTTGGATGATTGTAGTGATTGAAACATGCTTTCCAACAACTATAAATTTAATATATTTTGTTTTTTATTTTATATTTTATTTTTTAGTTTTACTGTACATAGGTTTTTCACCGAAAATCAAATTCGACGAAAAATCATTGTGGAAAAATAGTAAATTTGAGGAAAAAAAAATTAAAAATATATATATCCACTAAGTATTGATGTCCTCGTTCTAACAAAAAAAAAAAAATTGAATTTCAATACATACCAAAAAAGTTATGTGAGCCGAAGTGCACCTATGTCTAAGTTATAAATGTTTTGACTTCAAAACTTAATTAAAAGAAAAATATTCAACAAAATGCTATGAAACAAAATGAAAGAACTAGATACTTGTTTTACCAACCTAAATTCAAAAGAATTAGAATTTTATCGTTTGTAGAAAAAAAGTTATGTGAGCCGAAGTACACACCACTTTTTAAAAATGTTGTTTACTATTAAAAACCAGTTATCAAAAGAGAGACAAAAAAATTACAATTTAATTTCATTTAAAAAAAAAAATACATTTAAAATCTACAGACAAAATCTCACAAATCACTAGTTTACATCATTTTCAAATTCCTAATAGTTTACCTACTATAACTGTCAGAAAGTGAAGTTTTCTTTGAAAATGTTGATTTCAATGTCAAGTTTGGCTAAAAAGTGTAACCCATTATTGTGGGATGACCCATGTCCTCTTTGTTAGTCAATTGAAATCCATCTAACTGTTCAACATATACTTCTTCTTCTAATTAACCATTCAGAAAAGCTGACTTCACATCCATTTGATAGAGTTTATAGTTCTTATATGCAGCATAAGCAAGAAAAATTCTTACAACTTCAATTCTGGAAATAGGGGCAAAGGTTTCTTCAAAATAAATTCCTTCCATTTGTGAATACCCTTTGTATACCAGTCTTTCTTTATTGTAGACCACTTCACCTTGTTCATTTATCTTATTCTGAAAGACCCATTTAGTACCAATTTATCTTTAGGTCTAGGAACAAGAATCCTTGTATCATTCTTTTCAATCTGCATTAGTTCTTCCTTCATAGCTTACATCCAATGTTCATCATTACAAGCTTCATTGACATCTCTAGGCTCAATCTTGGAAATTAGGAAATACTCTTCTGCAATCTTTCTTCTAGTTTGCACACCTTTATTCTTGTCTCCTATAATTTTATTTTCAGAATGATTTAGCTTTACATACCTCAGAACCTTAGGATTCTCTCGAACTTCTAGTTCTTCTATTCTTTCTTCTGCACTTGCACTTGTCTCTCCTTCCTGACTTTCTTGAATTACTAGAAAATTTTGAAGTTGATTATGTTTCTGAGCATTCTACCCTTTGTTTGTACTATCTTCCTGGTCATCTGAATCATATCCATAGTATCTGGATGATCTAGCAGAGTCCTTATCAACTCTAACATTTGCTCTCTCAACCATTTTTTTCAATCTTCTACTATAGCACTAGTAGGTCTTTCTTTTAGTAGAGTAACCTATAAATATTCCTTCATCACTTCTTGCATCAAAATTTCCTATGTCCTCATCTCTCTTGATATAACACTTGCTTCCAAAGATCTTGAAATATTTAACAGTAGGCTTATAACCAAACCACAGTTCAAAAGGAGTCTTACCAGAATTACCATTGACATTTACTTGATTTCAATTGTACACAACAATGCTTGCAACTTCACTCCAATAGATGTGAGGCACATTTACTTGAATCATCATTGTTCTAGCAACATCCAAAATTGTTCTATTCCTTCTTTCTACAACTCCATTCTGTTGAGGGGTTCAGGGAGCAAAAAATTGTCTCTTGATTCCATGTTCTTCATAGAAAGAATCAAAATCCCTAGAGGTGAACTCACCCTATCTGGCCTTAGACATTTGATTTTCAAACCTTTCTCATTCTCTTCCATAGCTTTGAAACTTTTGAACTTCTTTAATTCTTCACATTTTTCTCTTAAGAAAGCAACCCACATCATCCTAGAATAATCATCAATAAGCAACATAAAGTACCTTTCTCCATGAAGAATTTTGACTCTGGAGGGACTGCATAGATCAGTATGCACCAGCTCTAGTAATCCATTAGAATGATGTTGCTTTCTTTGAAAGAGAGACTAGTCTATTTTCCCATCTGACATTCCTTGCAAATTGTGTTAGTAGGCTTCACTAGCTTAGGTAGATCTCTTATTGCTTGAGTGGAACTTACTTTGACAATTTTATCAAAATTCACATGACACAACCTCCTATGCCATAACTAGCTTTCATCTACTTGAGCAATTAAAAAAAATTCACTAGCAGCATTCAGGTGAAAAATATTACCTCTTGTATTTTTACCTAAAGCAATTACATTTCCAGAACTTCCAAGTATCTTGCATCTTCCACCTTTGAACTGAAGATCATAGTCCTTTTCCACCATCTATCCAATGCTCAACAAGTTATGCTTCAAGCCTTCAACATAAAGGACATCATCAGTGTTATGGTTACCACCAAGACAAATAGATCCTCTACCACGAATCACACAAGCATTGCTATCTCTGAATCTTATAACCCCACCATCATGCTTCTCTAGACTTACAAATTTCCTTTTGTCACCAGTCATATGATGTGAGCATCCACTGTCAATAACCCACTCATCCTTTTCTTCAATTTGGGTTGCAAGAGCTTTCTCAATTTTAGCAGATTCAATAGCCACCAGACCATTTTCCTTGATAGCAAGGAACACCCATTCATCTTCATTTCCATTTTCTTTATCAGATTCTTCATCAACCACTTCTTCAACATAATAGCATTTCTTTTGAAATCTAGATTTATGCTTAGACCTAGGAACTCTTTCAAGACACCTTGATGCAAAATGGCCTATTTTGTTGCAAGAGAAACATTTAATAAGAAACATTCCTTTATACTTACCTTGTCCCCTTCCTTCTCTATTCACAATCAATGCTTCCAACTCTTCTTCATCTCTTTCTTCATCTTCAAGTTGTTTCATTTCTTCTTCATACTTGAATGAATTTTTGGAACACTCTCCCAGATCATATCTTTGCTTGTTTCTTCTGGATACAGAAGCCTTAAATGCAGATTCAATCTTGGGGGAAAAATCACCAAATTCACTCAACTCAAAAGCAACAAGTTTACCAATCAACATATCTCTTGTCACATTTGTTACTGATCTAAACTCTTCAATAGCATGATCCTTTGATTTGAAAGAGGGAGGCAATGATCTAATCACTTTAGCTACAATTTCTTGTTCATCTAGAATACCACCAGCACATCTAATACCCATCACAATTTCATTTACTCTTTGCATAAAAGAAGAAATATTTTCATCTTCACCCATCTTCAAATTTTCATACTCGCCTTTCAAAATTTGTAGCTTAGCGACCTTCACATGTACATCTCTTTCATACAAAGTCTCCAGCTTCATCCAAATCTCATGAGCTGTCTTCAGACCTATCACATTTATCATTTCCAAATTTGTCAAAGCACTCAACAAAGCTTCAATAGCCCTAATGTTATTCTTAGCCTCTTTAATCTCATTGGGAGTGGAAGGACCATTCTGAGGAATAGCATATCTATTCTTTTTAATCTTCGAGAAGGGTTCACCAATACACCTCAAATGACACTCCATCCTGGCTTTCCACAATGAGTAGTTTTTTCCATCGAATCTAGGACCGTCCTTCTTGTATGATGCCATCTCAAATCACCTCAAGCTTTTAAACTTCTTCAGAGGAACAAGATTTGATACCAATTTTTGGAAAAACAAGGAAAGACAACTGAGAGGATGGGTGAATCAGTTGTCACAAAATATTTAGAATTTTTCAACTTAACTTAACTTAATATTAGATCTGATGAATGAACAATAAACCATAAACAATCAACACATCAGAAGCACAAAAAACACCAAGATTTTTTTGTGGAAACCCTGTTAGGGGAAAAACCACAGTGGATGTTAGTCCATAATATTATACCTTGTTAAAAGTATAATTAAGAATAATGGGAATGAACATGCATTCAAGAACACTACCTAGAGCTCACTACTAAAATACAAGAGGGATCACTTCCCAAAGAAGAAAAATATGGATTAGATCTTCAAGGTATGAACTAAGAAAATAACTTCTACAAAAGCTTGATTACAGTTTCGGTTAAGCACATACATACTTCTTCACACTTCGCTCAAACTTCTTCACATTTTGCTCTATAATCGAATGATTAGATCACTATTCACACATTTACACTTGCTCTAGCTCCTCCTCACACACACTCACTAACTTCACACAAACAACCACTCTTATATATCTACAACCTATATTTACATCAACAAATTTTTTGGCCAAAACATAAAAATTATTTACAAATAAATTTTCAATGTGAATTATACACCATCATCTCAACATAATCAAGACTTAAAAAGATATCCTCGAGTGTGCCAAACATTCAAACTTTAATCTTCAAGGATCTGTAACATGCTACAACCATCATGTCAGCCAAGAACATGAAAACTCGAACATACACGAGAAAAATATCTGACCACGAGCACATCGATCAACGTAGACATGCAACAAAGATAGAGAATGATCTAGAAACATTCACAAGAAACAAGAACTAATAGAGAAGCATCCACAGCAACTAAAATTACCAAAATCACATAAATTTCAATCAGGAACACAAACTGAAACCACAAAAATATTGTCAGAACACATTTGTTCATAACACGATCAAATATGCACGCGGACCTCTAAAACTTCCGGTGGATAAAATAGATACTCTCAGCAATAAACCTTTTAGTCCACAACTACTGATCTTTAATGTATTGAGAGAGACATCTTCTTGACCTTCATTGTTCCACTGGCAACCTGGAACTTTCTCTTAACAATTTTCTCAATATCCTCGACATATACAACCTTTAATACTGTATACACCTAAAAATGGTCACATCATATTGTCTGGTAATTAATTAAATATTTTTAATATTTAATGAAGAATTCTATCTGCATATAAATAAATTTAAATTATTTATTTATATTTCTTCATTCTTTCATTTTGATTAAATAAATAAGTTTATTTAATCATGTTTTCGTATTCATTTCTTAATTAATTAAATAAACGTTACGATTTATTTATATTAATTATTAATAATCTTCGTTTGAATATCTTATTCAAATAAAGATTAAAATATTATTCTTCTTCTAAATATCATTTACAATTAAATATTCCAAAATATTTAATTATTTCTTCTAATCTAATTTAAATATTCATTCTTAAATCATTTCAAAATTCCTCTAATTCGATTCAACAATCTATTCATAATTAAATATTTCCAAAAATATTTAATTAAATCTTTTAAATATTTCAAAATTCTTCTATAGCCACATCATGATTAAATATTACAAAATATTTAATTAATTCTTCCATAGTTTTCAAAAATCAAATATCAAAATCAAAAGCAATAAATAAAATTAAATAAATTTATTTATTTAATTGGGGATTTATCTTCAACTCCCGGGAAGCAAACGGTTGAAACAAAAAATTAAATTTCTCTGTTTCTGTGCAGGCTTGTTCCCGTGGGTTGAAGACAGGAATCCATCCTTCTCTCCAACCTCTCAACCTCCCCCATTTTCTTCTCAACCTCTCCATCTCTCACCATTCAAACTCACCAGACAATCTCACAGCGGTAGATTCTTGCCAGCCGGGATGGAGCCTGCAAAAATCTATAAATACAGCTGTCGGGAGCTCCAAATCATATAGAATTTGAAGCAAGTAAACTATAGGCAAATTGCAAGTAGCATTAGCATTCATAGAGCATTTTCATAGCAATAACATAGAATCATAGTATAATAGTAGTAGAATCATGACATTTTCAATTCACAGCCCCTATACATAATCTACAGCCCCTGTCCATATTCATCTGCATTTTCACTTTCATCATCATCTAGAATAGTTTTCCTTTGCATACTCGTTCTGCAGCAGCCATCTGGAGAAGCTTACACAATCTGAGAGCCAAAAAGCTTCAAAATAATCTCTGTGGATAGAGAAAAATGGGACGGCACTAAAGAATTTTGTTTGTTTTAATTTAGTTCAATTTTTTTAGAATAATGTTTCATTTAGTGTTTTATGTTTTCATTTAGATTAACAATTAAACATATACACATTTTTGGCGCCCACCGTGGGGCTCTTGCCCCTTTTTAATGTTTTATTTGTAGTTTCTTTTGACAGGTTACAAGTAAAAACAGCGGAATAGCGTAGACAACACGTTTCGGGAATGTCATTTCCAGTTTAGCGCATTTGAAGACTGTTATAGCGCCTGTAACCATTTTTGCAGTGCCCATAACGAGTTTTACAGCGCTCATAACCCTTTTTGCAGCGCTTATAACCCTTTTTTCAACGCCCATAACACTTTTTGCAGTGCCTATAACACTTATTGCAGCGCCCATAACAAGTTTTGCAGAGCCCTTAAGTCATCCTGCAGCGCATACAAACAACATTTTCATAGGAAATCTTAAAATAGTCGTATCTTGGTCATTTTTTGGTCTTTTTCAGAGCTTTTTTTTTTGAAATGGGGTAGAATTTCATAAGATATCTAATGGTGTGAGTTTTTATTATATTTGACTAAGTTAAAACTTTCAAAATTGCATATATTTAAAAAAAATTGCATGTTTTGGGATTTAATACACTTTTGCTTGCATGCATGTGTTTCTTCTTGTCTTGGTGACTTTTTGGTGAATCATACAGAGCTGGAAAAGCATTGGGATCAATCAACACCCTTGAAAATTCCTACAACACTTTTGAAGATTCCTACAACGCCTATGATGTCTGTTGCAGTGCAATTTTTAAAAATACAGTTTTGTAATCTGTAATTGTAAAATAAGTTAACTGATTCTGACGCAACCGCAGATACTTAATAATTTTAAGGATAAAATTAACCAATCCTAGGGTAGTCATCTAAAGGATAAAATGAAGCAATCCTAGGGTAGTCATCTAAAGGATAAAACGAAGCAATCCTAGGGTAGTCATTTAAAGAAAAATGAACCAATCCTAGGGTAGACACTTCATCTTTCAATTTGGCCTTAAAATGAATTTTGTTTTTATGTGAAGCAACATCTTCACTTAGTTAGAAAATTTTTATTTTGGTGCTTAATAATTGAACCCTTGTTTGCTTTGTTCTCGGTGATAGGCCTATGCTCTCCCCTTAACTGGGTGATCAAAATGCCAAACTCATCAATTTTCTTTTATGCAATTTATTGTTTTATTAATACCTTGTAGAGAGCCTGCTCTTGTGGGAAAAAGTACTCACCCAAGAGGAACGACTCAAGTGGGTTCAAGCCAAAGCCAGGCTATTCCACCCCACTATAAAATTTAAAGCAAAATTGGGGAAACCCTCTTTTGACGGTAGTGTGCATTGATAACCATCCCCAAAGCCTTTGTTCTAAAGGTAGGGAGGTCTCTCGAGGGAGTTATCATTTGCCGCACCGAACGGAAACCCTTACTACGAACCTAGTGTAGTAACTAACCGAGTCAGTTTCTGAACATTGTTTCAATCACAGTGCAGGGGAGGGAAGAATCTACCCCCAAGATACTCACCATATAACTGCTAAGGATTGTTTGCTCAGGGGATCCGGTATCCACTTTCGTCACTCTGAGTACGCACCTGGAAAAGACAAAAACACGGGCGCCCTTTCGGGGGTGACATGGCTGTGTGAGTCGACGCAGTTTTAAGATGTGGGCTGTTGATTGCTATGATGACCTACTTGAGAACTAAGAGTGAGTCTGTTGGAAGTGCTTGTCATGTGTAAAACCTGTTAAAACAATTTTTGAACAACATTTTGGTCATACACTTAATGTTTAAAAACAACTATTCTACAACTTGCTTGATGTGTTTTCAATACATTAATTCAGTAAAGATTATCTAAAACTCATAATTACATTGATCACACTTATCATTTTTTGAGACTAGGATCAAATTTCAAAGTGCATCTTTTCAAACAAGTTTTGATTATTGATTCAACTTCCCCAACAGGATTCTGATATCATTTCATCTTGGAAGCCACAATCAAGAGTTAGAAACGTCATTTGATCATATCATAAGATTTTCATCTTATCAGATCAAGACATCATCATTTTTGCACTTATAAACCTATGATCTAAGTCTAGAAGAACATTTCAAAAGTATATGCCTATTGTCCACTTTACAACATGGGTGATAGGGAACAAAATCTTTTTCATAGGTTTCATATTGGGAATAGTTCAAATAATGAGATAACCGATGAAATGATTCAAGAAGTTGAACAGGATCCACAATTTCACATAATTTTGGACAAGATGTTAGAGCGAGATAAAGAAGGCTACCTTCTTTTCTTAGCAAACCAAGGTGCCAAATTTCCCTCTAACTACAATATGGAGAAAATTAAGGAAGATCCTGAAAAGACTAAAACTCCATTAAATGATCTTAGTAGTTTTCCCCAACAAACAAGAGCACTCCAAAGACAAATCAAGGAAATACAAGGGGGCACAACTATGAAGTCCTTTGACGGAAATATGAATGTAACCTCTTCTCCTCCAAAAGCAACATCATCCAAATTCAATGTTTTTGAATTTTTGCAAAGGTTACATAAGAAGCCCAAATCTAAGCCATCAAATAAAATTGACCAATCCTATCATGTCATGCATTTATCTTCATCCCCCAAAATTCCAAATGAACCTCATGATTCTTTCACTCAAGATAACGATTCCATTCAATCACCTTCTTCTATCATATCCTTTACATCCAATGATTCTACACATCTTGATCAAAACATTTTACAAACCCTTCCTATCATTGATCAAGATCCCATCTCTCAAGGACCATATGATGATCCCCTCCTTTCATTATTCACCCATGATAATCCTCTTCCATCTCAAGAGACAAACGTTCTTCCAAGTTCTTCTTCATCATCATCTAATCAATCCATACCATCCCATGATTCTATTACATTACAAGAGCATGATATTTCTTCCATCCTATCTAATGATGTCTTACCAATTGATGATCAAGATATGATTTCTACAAAATTTCATGATTCCCTTCCTCATCAAGATCAATATAATCTTCCATTCAAGGATACCCTTTCATCCCATGAAGATGATTATCCTCCTCATGATCAAGATATTCCTTTCATACCATTTCATAATCCTTTTCCAAGTCAAGATCAAAACACCCCATCATCCCCATGTCAAGAGCCTATTACACCTATTCACGTTATCCATGAACCCCACACCTATAAATTGGGATCCTCCTCCTTTATTCATTCTGGTTTACTTCCAAAACCTATCCTCTCATCCATATCATATCCTCCTCACAATGGACTCGCATCTTGTTTCACTAACAATACATATCCAATTGGTAAACGAATGTGTGAAATTATGAATTACAAAGGAAAAGGTTTAGGCCTTCATGAGCAAGGTATCCTAGAACCCCTTTCTGTCCAAGCACATCCATATTCTCATGGCCTTGGTTATACACCTCATACTCAACCTAGGTATCCTAGTCCATCAAACTCTCCATCCATCCTAGGTCCTTATCCTAGTCCATCAAAAACTCCATTTATCCTAGGTTCTTATCCTAGTCCAATAAAAACACCATCTATCCTAGGTCCTTATCCTAGTCCAATAAAAACACCATCTATCCTAGGTCCTTATCCTAGTTCATCAAACCATTCATCTATCCTTGGTCCTTATCATTCCAACCCTAGCTCATCAACCCTTCCATCCATATTAGGGTCCCACATTTCTCCATCTCCTATTCTTCAAGAACAACAAAAACACACATCCTTGATCCACTTTCAAAATTCTTCCTTCATTAACTCATCCATCATACCTTCATATCATTCACCTCAATACACTCTTCCCATTGCTCTTGGAAGCAATTTGGATGCCAAATATGAAAAGCTTCTATATCAAAATCCACATGTATCAAAGGATCAACATGTCTCCTTGAAGAGTCATGCAAAAATAAAAGAAAATTTGATCCAAAAATCAAAAAGCAATTTTCAAAGGTCACAAAGGCCCATCAAAGCAAAGGCAATTTCCAAAGGTCACAAAGGCCCATCAAAGCAAAAAGGAAATTTTCAAAGACCACAAAGGTCCATAAATCAAAAAGAAAAATGTCAACGGCCACAAAGGTCCACAATGAAAAACTCAAAGTCAAAATTCATGTGGATTCCTAAAAGTCTCATAGAAGCAATAAAATCTAAATTTGCATCCAAATTTGCTAATCCAAAAGTTTCCTCCAATTTTCCATCTAATAACCTATCACCTTCCAAATCCATTTTTCCTCCATCACTCCACCACCCTTCAAGGTGTGTGCCAATGTTGATCTTTTCAACCTTTCCATCTATCCATCAACAGGTCTTCCAAACTCCTATCCATTATCCAACATTCACCCCCCATCATTCTTCTTTAATCCAAAATTTTGCATAAGTCCTTAGATTCTTCCATCATATCATTAATCTGCCAACATTTAGGATTCTAATTCCCATTGCCATGGTTTATTACAGGGATATTTGGTTGTGAAACTTGATGCTTAAGTCCTTCCTCCATCTCCCTATCATCCATATCATATCTTCCATATTCCTCTCGCACTCTACATTTAGGGACAGGTTTCATCCATCTTATCATTCATGGTCATTTCTATGCACATTCCTTACATTTCCACCTTTGATCTTGACAAGGTTAAGGATCTTCTTGAAATCATACATCTTATCCTATTCACTTCATCCAAATATTCAATACCATATCCTTTGTCATGCATCTTCTCTTATATTGTGGGGAATCTTGTTCCTTCAATTAGTCATATCATCTCATAACATCATAAAAAGTCCTGAAAAAATAAAAAAAATCATATAAAGTCCTGAAAACAAAAAAAAAAAAGTCCTAAAAATTTCAAAAAATAAAAAAAAATAAAAAAAATAAATCAGAAAAAGTCCTTAAAAAATCCATAAAAATTAAAAAAGTTTTGAAAAAGTGCAATAAAAACAAGTGGTGAAAACTTGGAAAACAAGCGCTACTTGTGATTACAATGGGCTCCTCCATTTATTAGTTTATGTCTTGCATTCACTTACGACATCATCCATCCATGTCTATCATCTGTAAATATCTTTCATTATCCATACCATGTAGTGGGAATCTTTAGGTTTCATCATGGCTTGATGAAATTTGTACATATCTTTTATCTTTAGGTTATGTTTACACTGGGGGCAAAACAAAGAAACATACAAGAGAAGGGCAACGAGCTTTCAAAATATCACAAGCAGACAAATAACAGCTTGACAAAACAAAACAAACATTGTCATATCAAATCAAACACAAACATGTTTATACCAATGAAAATCAAAAAACAACATGATCCAAACAACTATCGAAGTGAGAATATCAATAATGATAACTAAATTGGATGATCTTAATCTGAATAAATGTTTGAAATATTTTAAGCAAGATTTGAATGGTTGTTTGATTTTCTATCATATCTCTGGAGTGATTCAATGATGTACTGAACTAGAAAAGCAAGGAAGGAGTATGATTTTTCTTTGTCTGTTGTTTGCGAGCAAATCATTAGTACTATGCAAATTGGTCGCGAGACATGCTCTATCACGGATCATGGATGACATTTCAAATTTTCATGGGAAACGGATTAACTCTTGTCTGTTTATGCAAGCAATACTCAGGTCATCTCGGTTCAATTATACCTAGATGCTTGTATTAACTTGCTATATCAAAAATCATGAAAGCAATACTCAGGTCATCACTGGTGCTAACATACCCTTTGATGCTTGTATTAACTTTCAACATTTCAATGCTCTATGATGATACAAAAAGCACAAATAAGCTCTCCAAATGGCAATATTGTATGGATATCTTGCATGGTTAGTATAGATTGCATTCATATTAGAATTTGCATTTTGCATTTGTAGATTTTCCCAAAAGCTGGCAAAGTATACAATGTCTCAATAAAAAAATCAAAGCTGATCACATGAAAACACTATGAGGTGCTACCCCCAGATGTTGTTGGTCTCACACCACTTGTTCCTACATCAGAAGATCAAATCGTCAATAACATCAGAAGATCATACCATTATTCAAATCAAAATGGATCATCAAATCAATCAAATCAATCCAATCAGAATACATCATTCGACAATTTTTTTAACAACTTTGAAAACAAATTTATCAACATCATGTTTGTTTTTAACAACTTTAGAAGCAAACATATCAACCGATTTGTCTTTCAACAACTTTGAAAGCAAATTTATCAAAATCTTGTTTAGAAACAAACTCATCACCAAATCTGGATATCAACTATTTGTTTTTCATCATCATGGAAAACAAATTTATCAAATTTTGTTTGTTTTTAACAACCTTAGAAGCAAACTTATCAAATCATTTGTTCTTCATCATCATGAAAACAAATTTATCAAATCATGTTTGTTTTTAACAACCTTAGAAGCAAACTTATCAACAACTATTTGTTTTTAACAACTTTAAAAGCAAATTTATTAGCTATTATTTGTTTTCCAACAACCTTGGGAACAAATTTATCAGACAAACATCATCAAATCAGGGTATCTCAATACACAAAATTGGGGCATTTTTATCATATTTTAACATAGCAGGGGCAATTTCTTCATCAAATTTTCATTTCATATCTTTTCAGGGTAATTTCTTCATATCATAAGTTTCGAACGATAAATCGATATCTTTAAAATCATCAAAATTCAAAAATTCAAAAATTCAAAAATTCAAAAAAAAAAAAAATTCAAATATCGATTCATCGTTCGCGGGGGCATACATCTATCAACATTTCAAATCAATATTTAGGGCAAAATTTCAAAATTCTTTGAAGTAATGCGTAAAACACATCACTTCAAAGAGGGGCAAAATGTATACACCTAAAAATGGTCACATCATATTGTCTGGTAATTAATTAAATATTTTTAATATTTAATGAAGAATTCTATCTGCATATAAATAAATTTAAATTATTTATTTATATTTCTTCATTCTTTCATTTTGATTAAATAAATAAGTTTATTTAATCATGTTTTCGTATTCATTTCTTAATTAATTAAATAATCGTTACGATTTATTTATATTAATTATTAATAATCTTCGTTTGAATATCTTATTCAAATAAAGATTAAAATATTATTCTTCTTCTAAATATCATTTACAATTAAATATTCCAAAATATTTAATTATTTCTTCTAATCTAATTTAAATATTCATTCTTAAATCATTTCAAAATTCCTCTAATTCGATTCAACAATCTATTCATAATTAAATATTTCCAAAAATATTTAATTAAATCTTTTAAATATTTCAAAATTCTTCTATAGCCACATCATGATTAAATATTACAAAATATTTAATTAATTCTTCCATAGTTTTCAAAAATCAAATATCAAATATCAAAAGCAATAAATAAAATTAAATAAAATTATTTATTTAATTGGGGATTTATCTTCAACTCCCGGGAAGCAAACGGTTGAAACAAAAAATTAAATTTCTCTGTTTCTGTGCAGGCTTGTTCCCGTGGGTTGAAGACAGGAATCCATCCTTCTCTCCAACCTCTCAACCTCCCCCATTTTCTTCTCAACCTCTCCATCTCTCACCATTCAAACTTACCAGACAATCTCACAGCCGTAGATTCTTGCCAGCCGGGATGGAGCCTGCAAAAATCTATAAATACAGCTGTCGGGAGCTCCAAATCATATAGAATTTGAAGCAAGTAAACTATAGGCAAATTGCAAGTAGCATTAGCATTCATAGAGCATTTTCATAGCAATAGCATAGAATCATAGTATAATAGCAGTAGAATCATGACATTTTCAATTCACAGCCCCTATACATAATCTACAGCCCCTGTCCATATTCATCTGCATTTTCACTTTCATCATCATCTAGAATAGTTTTCCTTTGCATACTCGTTCTGCAGCAGCCATTTGGAGAAGCTTACACAATCTGAGAGCCAAAAAGCTTCAAAAGAATCTCTGTGGATAGAGAAAAATGGGACGGCACTAAAGAATTTTGTTTGTTTTAATTTAGTTCAATTTCTTTAGAATAATGTTTCATTTAGTGTTTTATGTTTTCATTTAGATTAACAATTAAACATATACACAAATACAATAGTGCTAATAGTGTTGACATCAATGACAACCACATATTAGCAACACAACCACAAAATCCAACATGATCAACATTTATATTACTTCTTTCCAAAATATTTACTTTCAACATTATGAATTTCTTAGCTGTAGGATGAATATGGCTACTGGGTGATCCCACAATAGTGGTTTACAATTTTTGGCCAAATTGGACACTGAAATTATTATTTTTAACTAAATCTTCACATTCAGGCACCTATAGCGGCTAAACCGTGAGGAATTTGAAAATGATGCAAACTAGAGTCTTGTCACATTTTGTCTATAGATTCCATCTCCCATGAAAACTAGTTTTTTTCAAAAGACAACATTTTTAAAAAGTGACGCACACCGTATAACGCATAAATTTTTTTCCATGAAGGATAAAATTCTAATTCTTTTGAATTTAGATTTGTAACTCCAATATCTAGTGCTTCCACTTGGTTAGATAGTTTTTTATTGAATATTTTTTCTTTAATCAAGTTTTAAAGTCAAACCAATTACAATTTAGACATAGCACGATCGTATAACACAACTTTTTTTGTATATATAGAAATTCAATTGTTTTTTTTGTTGGATCAAGGACTTCAATAGCTGGTGCACTCATATTTTTCAATTTTTTTTTTTGATAATCTGTTATTTTTCCACATGTGCAGAACATAGACCTTCATTTTCGGTGAAGAACCTATGTTTAATAAAACTAAAAAAACAAATACATAATAAAACCAAAACATATTAAAATTATATTCGTTGGATAGCTCATTTTGAGGACTATCTGATTCCATATGGGTTTTTGAAGACTCCTCCATTTTCATCCTCAACCCAACCTCTGAAGCATAAAAATTAGACTTTTTTTGTGTCTCAGGAGGGGGATGAGGCACAAGGGGGGTTCGAGCAAACCTCTAGGGGTTCGCTCAAACCCCTTTGCTGTCCATTTTTTTTTTTTGGTGGAAAAAATTCAAATGGGTTCACTCGAACCAGTAGGTTCGCGCAAACCCCCAAAATCACTTTTTTTGCTTTGGGGTCATTTTTTATAAGTTTTTCTTCCTCACTTGAATTGTAAACACTATTGTGGCTTCACCCTACTTTGGATTTCTAGTGCACATACTATGTTGACCCATTTCAAGTCTACGTCCCTGGGTTGGAAAGTTAAATGTACCTTCATGATGATTGAGATAGCTATTTAGATTAGATGTCCAATCTCTTAATCATAGATGTAAGGGCTTAGTTGTTAAATCATTGTAGGAGGCCAATAGTGACCCATAAATAGATAAAGGCATCAAAAACTAGTGAAGTCTCATATTCACTAGGTGATCTTCAACAAAGGTAGCAAATGAAACAACATAGGCTAATGAACTCTGATATTCACTAATTGATTTTCAACAAAGGTAGGAAATGAAAACACACAAGTGCTAGTGAAGTCCAATATTCACTAGGTGAGTTCTCATATCAACCATAACAAGAATTGTAAGAAAAATCTCATTATTTGCTAAAAAACTTTTATAAGGCACTAAAATTATGATCAATATACCATGAAAGCATCACTAAGTTCATAGTGTGTGAAAAAATCCAAAAACATAATGGGATGTATGCCCCCACCTTAAATTAATTGCTAATGCCAAATAGGGACAATTATCTTTATAGTAGAATAAATTGATATTTTCAAAATTATGGGCATGAGAGCTTGTTGTGAAACCCTATGCAAAGTGATATGTTCCCAAGAAGCTGACTCATGACAAGGGGTTGCTCCCAAAGTAGAACAACACAAAATATCACATGAGGGATCCAAAGATCTAGGGTCAATATAAATGAGAGATAATGTATATCAATATAACCATATTTTTAATTGACATCATTCCCTAAATACTTGTGAAACTATGAA
The DNA here is from genome assembly GCA_007258455.2 of Sequoia sempervirens. Taxonomy (NCBI): domain Eukaryota; kingdom Viridiplantae; phylum Streptophyta; class Pinopsida; order Cupressales; family Cupressaceae; genus Sequoia; species Sequoia sempervirens. The sequence continues at coordinate 242,379,459 of VDFB02373365.1, forward strand.
AACAAGGGAGGAATAACACATTAAGATGAGACCAAAAGGATTTTTGGTCAACATGTAAGAGACATAAATGTCCCAACAGTTTGCATCATTCCCAAAAGGAACAAAAGAAATGTATTTACAACATAAAATAGAACAAAGATATGTAAATAAATAAATATTATGAAATATTAATTCTCATTGTATCCTTGTTCCAATGGGAACATCTAGGGTGATCGAAAGATAACTAAAAATAAAGTTATATGAAGATTGCATTATTACGTGCAAGAAAAACACAAAGACACCAAGGGGGTACTACACATATGAGCCAATATATAACAAATCATCTACATCCCAATATTTCTCATCATAAATAGAAGGTAGACAATATGCTAAAGGTAATACAATGGGTGTAGTACAATGAGAGGTACTAGGTTCAACACACATTGAGTCATTCATTTGAGGAGAATCATGATGGTTCCCCCATCTAAATTTGTGATTTTGAAAATGTAAGAGATAATTCATTATGATATTCCTTTTGTTCATTTATTTTAAGTTTTGAATCAGTTTTAGTATAACCATTATGTATTGTATACTAGTTCTATCAGTGTGATTGCAAGCATTATCAACAATGTGAGTATATTTTAGATTAGGTAACAAGGGGAGAGGAAATTTTTTTAGTATTTGACTTGGTTGGAAAATATAGGTTGACTTCATCTTTTGATAACAAAGGTGGATTGGAGTCAAGTGGTGATGAAGATGGATGGGTGGGAGGTATCACATTGGATTTTGCTTGTATGGATGGGAGATCATTAAGTGAAGATTTATTATTTAAATACAAAGTTAACGAGCCATAGCATGATGCCTTCTCTTTTATTTCCTTTGTATTTTGATTTTTTCTTGAATGAGCTTCAACCTATAAAAGTGGGAATGGTGGTGTTTTTCAATATTGGTTCCTTTTATTCCTTTGTATCTTGAGGAAATGAAGGAACTATGAAAGGTTGAGAAACACTAGGAGATTGAGGTTTTTGCACAATGGATTGTTTATCTTTAGGAGGCACAAAGGTAATACTTGAAGGCCTCATCGAATAGTTTCCTCATGGTCCTAGATAGGATAGCTTCAAGGGAACCATGGAATATATACTAGAAGGTTGAGGTCAAGGAATAATATCCAATTTGGGATGAGGTTCATTCACTACTTATGGATTAGGAGGAACATCCATGGTAGCAACTTGGAGACTGAGGAGCTTCATATGAGATATTGGTAAGGAATAATTGGGTTATATGATTAGATTTGAATTTTTGGTATGATAAAAATGGAAAATATTCATGAGGTTTACTGGGATGGGCTAGTAAGTGAGACCAAAAGTAATCAAGGGAATTTTTTCCAAGAAGATCCAAAGGTTTAAACCCACTATGATAAATAATATGAATTTATCCTTCAAATGGAAATTTAAGACATTTATAAATAATTGAGGGAACCACATTCATGGAAGCAAGTCATGGGTGACCTCAAGATTATGGTAAATGAAACATTTGACTTTTTAGGTCCAACTTGAATTGGGAGGGGTAAAGAACAAATTATAAGGTGAGTAGAACCATCATGATATTTTGGTGAAACTTATGATTTTTCATACTTTTCTTGATATAATTAATGCACATGTATAAATTCTTCAATTATCATGTTCACTAAACATACCATATCAATGAGTCTTCCCCATGTGGGATTATCATTAATTCTACTGGTAATATAGAGAAGAACATTAGGTGCATGCATGGAAGCATCAATGTGGGTGATGGTGATATCAAGTAAGACCTTATGTTGGTCTTGGAGAGAATGATCATCAATTATGTTAACTATATTAGGCATGTTATCTATATGAAATTCATCATCAATTTGTTTGACAAGGTTAGTATAATGAATTCATATGGGTTGGTAGAGATTTACAAGTTTTTCTTAGGTGGAAAAATTGATTTATTCCCTTTATAAATTACACTAGACAACTAGATGACATTAGATTCAATGTGGCCTTGCACTTGATGCTTAATATGCATACATTTGTACATATAATGACTATGTGTGTAGTGATATTGACAAAAGGATTTTGCATTAAAATGGGGAGGTAAATAAAGGTTGTATCAATAGGAAAAATGGGAGGAAGTTGAATCATAATCTTATTCACCAATTACAACATAATAGAATGAAGAAAATCAAGCCATTATGAAAATTTTCTATCTCCTGGTTTGAATTGATAGGGTGTTGTAGATGTAGTAGCAACTTGTTTTTGGATGTTATTGGAGGACGAAGGAGAATTTATCTTGACATTTTTTTTCCTTCTTGAATGATTGATATATAGATTGAGGAATGGCTTCGGATTGAGTATTAGGAACTGATGAAGGTGAACCTTCATATTGACAAACCAAAATTTGATAATCATGAAGAGTCATCAATAAATGTGTGAATGAATAGTGTCTCATTAAAAATACCTTATCCTAAATGTTAGGTTGTGTTACCATAGCTTTGAACACCCTTCTATAAACTATGCAATTTTTTTCAAACATATATTTTCACAAAGTTTCATCTTATTCATTAATTTTTGGAACCTCATCAAGTTCTGCCTTGGTTGTCATGACCTTGTTTCATCCTATCGCCTTTGTAATTGAGTCTAATATTCCTCTTCGATTGACTTGTTCAAAGGTTTTCAAAAATACATTGTCACCTAAAGTGATTCTCACAACCTAACCAAATTTTGATGATGAAAAATAAAAAGTTGGGTTTTTGGCCAAATTATTGATATTTCAAAACTTTATAGAGGTTTTGAAACCTCTATTGATTTTTGACTAGGTTTCAAAAACCTTCATTTTATCCGACTGCATGGTTTTCTTGGCCCTGAAAAGTAAAATTTTGTTCTCAAAAGGTGGCATTTTGAAAGTATTAAGCAAAGTTAAATTTTAGAACAAAATTTTTATAACTTTATAATGGCTTCAGAACCTTTGTCAAACCTCGAGAAGGTTATCGAAACCACTACTATAATTGAATTCATTCACATTGTAAATATTGGGTTCTATAAAAAAATTAACGAAGAATTTTAGGTGATAAAAAAAGAGGTTTTTAAAACTTTGTTAGACTCCGACAAGGTTGTCAAAATCAATCAGTTCTCTGAAAAACCCCCTAGCCATTTTTATGTAAAATTTAAAAAATGTTAGAGCTTGGCACAAGATGGGAGAGCTTACACATGCCAATTGTTAAGGGTGTCATTAATATCCACTTACTACTTTCAAGCATTGATTGTAGGTTTTTATATGGGAATTATGCTACCTAAAGAGCTCATTTCAATAAGCATTTGGAGATGAATTATGTCTGAGACGAAAGGGAAAAATTACAAAGGATTGTGAGTGAAATCTTTCACAACTCCTGAGTATAATTAAGAGGTATATTGGTATTATTCTTAAGCTTTAAATTTATCACAGAACAATCTAAGAAAACCCTAGTAGATTTGGAAGAATTGATACTATTTAGGTAACTCACATAAGTAAATTTAGCTATTTTCAAACACAAATTGCATCTATACTTATTAGAAACTACTCACCATGAACTTTAAACATCTAGGTTATGAACATTTTTGCTATTATCAATCAAATTAATGAAAATTAGAGACACAAAATTAGGGCATATCAATTTTGATTAATATTGGGAAATAATTGGGAAGGAACACATGCCCCTAATTACACAACATTTGATTGAAAGTGGATTGTTACAAGATATAGCTTTTCCTATAGCAGTATGGTGTATTGAATTGGTTTTGGAATGCATTAACCGTAATGAACCTTAGGATAGAGAAGTTAAAAACATTTATAATAGATTGGTAGTAAAAATTAATAGGGACACCTTTACTTCATGCTTGAAACTACTAGAGAGAGGCATATGCAAATTTTAACTTCACGTCCTCTTATTAGCTTTTTCAAGAAAATAAATGATGCAAGGGACTCACCATGCTCTAATACAACTAATGCAAGAGATCAAAAACATCATTCACAAACTCCCAACATAAAATTCAACTCTAAATTTGTTTAAAACAACATAAAAATTAGTAAGAAGCGTTTTCAAGTTTCCATTCAAAAGATCCTGTAATTACATGGAAACAAAGCATATCTAAAATTTACATTGACTTACAGCCATATGGGCTGATGTAAACCATTAAAAAAAAGTTATAAATATTATATATACTAGCAAGATCAAATACAAAATTTATCTCCTTTAAACTATCTTCTTTCTCATAACTCTAGCTCCTTCACCCTGCCAACTTCCATAGGAAGCCGTGGCTGAAATAAACCTCTATATCACCAATCCATTTTCTATTTGAAAACCTCTTCAAACCTGAAAAAAAATTCCTTCTCCACCCTCTCCAAGGAAAAGCCACACCTACCTTCTTCTTCCCCAAAAATCTCAGAATCATCAACTCCAGAAATTTGACAAATCACCTTCCAATAAGGAATCCACTACCTCCACTTCCTATAGCCTCCATCTTCCACACCCAACCTAGGAAGAATGCATTGAAAATGCATTAAAAAATATTAAATTCTCAAAAAAAATAAAAAAATCAAAACCACTCCTAGAAAATAGGCCAAATATTGGAAAAGCTACAATCAACACAACATGGGCACCCAAATTTTTCCATGCTACATTTTAGGAGAAATTAATGAGGTAAAAAATCTATAATTGCCCAAATCCCATGAAAAAGAAGGAATATTTGAAGATTTTTCCTTGTAAATGCCACCAAAATGCTTATAAATTACAATAAGACTACTACATAAAATATGACCAAAAATATTTAATAAAATACTTGGCCATTTATTATAAAATTATTCACCTAGGACATTAAAATATAAACTATTGCAAAAAATAAATAAATCATTTTTTTGGTGATGCAATATTGCTCTTATAGCCCAAGATGCTCTTGCATTAGAAACCCAGGGTAGGGAAACTTTTGTGAATATAGATTCAAAAAATTGAGTTGAATAGTAGTATCTCCCTTTTAGATTGTAAGCAATCTTCAACAAAATTCATCACTAAATTTGGTAATTCCAATTGATTCTTCTTTATCCTCTTCTAGAACCTAGCTAGAACAATTATCCTTCTCTAATAACTCTACCCTACCCTAAACCTCCTAAATGTGGAATAAATTCCACCATAAACCAACCACCTCCTCCAAGTGTAACCTGTGATGCTGAAAATGAAAACATTGAATTCACAAATAAGAATCAACATGCATTCAACATCATTCCAATAGAGATTTTCCAAAATGAAGATAAAATACATAAATGAAATACTAATTTCTAAGAAAACAAAGCAAATGCATTCAATAGGAAAATCACTCCATTGTTATCCTATCTACAAGATCTTGTCTTTTCTCTTAGATTTTGGTAGAAAAATCACAAGAGGCTATGTAGAGAGGATTTGAGAATTATGAAATTAGAGTTTCGCAATCAAAATGTGTATACTTTTTGGTGAGAAGGGAGAGGGCTTTCATAGATGAATTCATAGGGTGAATTCAAGTTGTAGGAGAGATTTGGGATAAATGCATATTGAAATTAATTGAAATTGATTGAAATGAGAGATAAATAAGTGGGTTTATGGTATAATGTGGGTTTAGGAGTTATATTTAAAGTGCATTTGTGAATTAATGGATGATTAAATGATTTAATGACAATGTAATGTATATTTTAATGATTAATGCAAATAGAATAACTTGAAATGTTTTATGGATAAATGATTATGCAAATGGATAATGGTTATGAATAAATGCTTATAATATGGATAAATGCTTATAAATGCTTATAATATGTTAATGATTTAAATGAATTGATGAATGAATAGAAGAAAATATTAAATGAATTAATTAAATAGATAATAATATCCATTTAATTAATAGACAAAAAATAGGATGATTGTGAAGAAAACTTTTGAGTGTCTACATTTTGCCACTCTGAGACAATGTAGCCTATCGTGTTGTTTCAAAGAAAAAGATATGCCCTAGTGAAAGGAAGAATGACGAGGAGCCCTCAAGAGGATATGCGGGTTCAAATAACATGAGTGTACTCTCGAAATGGATGAGAGGACTGAAAGATGAAGGAAAAAAAGATAGAGGAGAATAGATAAGGATGATGAAGAAAATATGAAATGATGAAGGAAATGGATGATGGAAGAAATGATAGATGAAAATGAGATATGAAGGAAAATGAAGGTGATGAAGTCTCTTGTGCATGTCATAGTGCTTTATTATCATAGAGTGGTAAAATATGACAAATGGATAACAAACACCATGGTATGATATAGACCAAGGTGTGTAAGGTCATCCATCTGTAAAATAGACAGTCACAGACAAGGAATAAATCCTAACTCATACTTAGGACAAAGTTGCCCCAGTCTTTTTGTCAAGACAAACCACAAACAACAGTTAAATAAAAGACAATTCATGAGACATCATCTCTCCTCTAAATCCTTTTTGGGACATCCTCGAGGTGGCTAGTAATATGACCAATGAAAATCCAAGAGATAAGACAAAATAGACCAACAAGGTCAACAACCATTTAGATTGTTTGCCAATAAGCATTTACCAGTGTGTTAAGGGACAAAGTGGGTGACGGGTGGATTTTTTTGACAAGGCCTGGTTTTAGGAGAAGAAATATGTCATATAAGACATCAATTATAGTTTTGATCATGCAACTACTTGTATAAGGAAAATGACAAATTGTGACAGTGACAAGGTCTGGTTTTAGGAAGGACACATCCTGTATAAGACCATTGGTTGTGATCAATTTGATTGGTTTGATTGATTTGATAAATGATTGATTTGACTTGTAGACTTGTTGGCTTGCTTGTCATGTTGATTCAAGATTTTTGTTTGAAGTGTAGATGATTATGTCATGTATGAGTTTACATTGCCCGATTTATTTTGATTGACTCAATGAACCCTAAAAGACTGACCTAGGGGACCTTGGGGGTGCATTAACAGATGGCCTTGCCTACGTCGCAATGCACATATACCTCATAGTTCAACACAAGCCTTGACTTTGTTTCAATGAAAAAGGACCAAATAATGATTTTATTTAACAACACCTAAAGGACTAACCTAATGCCTCAAGAGCACATCGACAAATTTCCATGCCTACATCTAGTCGTAGAGGCAACGTAGTTCGACAATGACAAAGACTGACACGACAAGACTCTAACTCTATTTTTTGGATTTTTTGAAAGTTATCTGAATGTTTTTGGGTTTTGACATGTTAAATCTTTCTTGGATTTTGTCGTTTTATGATTTTTGTGTCTTTTTTGAAATGTTTTGATTTTTTGTGTTTTTTGAAATGTTTTGATTTTTTATGTTTTTTTATGTTTTGATTTTTTTTATCTTTTTGAAATGTTTTAATTTTTTATTTTTTGGTGAATATTTGATGTTTTAATATCCAATGACAAGTGTAGAATCCAATGAAGCCTGGTGTTAGGAAATTTTCCCCAATCAAGTATAAGACCAATTATTAGGAATGGTAGTAGATAAGTTGTATTGTGGAACAAAAAAAAGACACATGATGTCAAGTGTTATGATGGAAGATGTGAAGATGATGGAGGATGTATTTGTTATGAATGAAAGGTGACTATAAGGATCGTGAAAAATGCATGTGAATGATTCCTATGCATAAGAATCCAAGGAAAACCATGATCTTTCTCCTAGTCAAGTTGAAAACCAATTGATAGGTGATGATGATGATGGCAATGTTGTTTGACATGGGAAGGATACATCCCAAAACAATGTGAGGATGACAATAATGTGACTAAAGGATCAAGGTTTGCAAGAAGGCTAGAAATGGAGCCAAGGAGTGTCTTGGATGATATGCTAGGCTGTATAACAAGATTGTATGGATTAGGCTGGTTGTATTTGAAATTACTTCTTTTCGAGATTGAATGAGATGATGGAAGGATGTTGGATAAGAATATTAGAATCTTGAAACCAATTACAAGGGAAATCCAAGTCTAGAAATAGGTATGGAAGGATAATGGATTGATTTTGGTAAAAAATATGAGACACGAGGATTATGGGCTGGAAGAATTATCATTTTGTCTCCAAGGAAAATGTCGCATAGGGATAATGAGGCTATGAAGTATATGGAATGATATTTCATGGATAGTGGATGGGCAAAGGATAGACATGTCAAGAGTTTTTCCAAAGCATGATTCATGTTTGTACACCAGTTCTTATCAAGATCAAAGTAGGTGGGAAAATGGATGGAAATGATAGGGCTTAGATGGATAGATGGAAATGCCATAAAAAATATCATGCAAAGGGTATGGGAGATGAGACAACTTTCCCTTAAGTGTAATGGTCCACATAGATAATTGTTCTTACACATGACACCTGTTTGTGAGGTTTTCATCATGGCACTTATCCAAAGTGCCATAGAAATGGTTTTCACTATTGGACGAAATTTTTCTCTTTACTTTTTTGTTTGATTTTATTTTTATTTTTTCATGTCACCAAGATGCCTATTGCCAGGTTTTCATCATGGTGACAAATTTTCTTTTCAATTTTTTTTTGTATTTTTATATTTTTTGAATGGTCTTGATGTTTTTAGATGGTCATTGATTGTGTTGAATCTATTGATGGTGTTGATGTAGAGACTGGCACCATGATATGCCAATAAAGACCTTTATGAAGCAGTTGCCTTGTCATGATCATAGCGCTTTCATACAAATGATTGATGTCATTGTGATCCTTGTTGATACTAGAGTTGGCCTTATCATAATACACACATCGTGATAGAGTGCCCTGAGATTCCTTATAATAAATATTTTTTGCCAAGATGTGATATATTCGTGAGGTATTTATTTTGGAATGATGGATGATGGTAGATGTGGAAGGATTGTTTGGACATTTGGATGAATCACTTTTTATTTTCCAAACTTGGGATGTTGGATGGCAGAGTTTGGAATTTTGATTGGGATATCATTTGGAACCAACACTTTTATATGCCTTGCTTCATGACCATTTTGAAGGAGGTGGAGATTTATTATATGTGGGAGTCCTCTTTTCTTGTGGCTCCACATTTTGATTTATTTTTGGATTTTAAATATTTTCTTTGCTTGATCCATTTTTCTTTGGGATCCATTTTAACTTTATTTTTCCAATTGGAATTTTGTTCGATTCAATGGCCTTTGACATTTGATTTTAAACTTTGGATTTGTAATAATTTTCTTTTTGTTGGTTCCAAATGGAAGGTTTAATTATGTTGGAATGATGGTGTATGGAGTGGATGGAAGGAGTGTTGGCAACAACCTTATGACAAGGACTACTCATGGCCTCCATTTTGATGTTTGCATTAGATAAAGTTTCCTCCAATATTTAGGAGGTACCACTAACATCATTAGATTTTTTGATTCAAGAATAACCAAGACCTTGATGTCTAGAATTTTCCTGAAACTGTACTGGTTCTAGAATTCCTTGCTTGTGTAGGCCTATTTCTTTTCCTTGGTACTACATGCTCTAGCATATTTTATTTGTGATGGGCTATTTTTTATTCTAGAAGAAAGATGCAATCCCATAATTGTGTATGTGGAGATCATTACTCAGTATTGTCTCATCTACAAGAAATCATATTGTGACAAAGATAGATTATCCTAGTTGATAAGATGCCATAGCTTCATTGACATGTTGGATATATTTTTGATTGATATCCTTGGTTTGATTTTGTGAAAAATTAGATTCTAATAGTTCTTCAAAAGATATCAATGCTTCCAAGTCGATGTAGAAACCTTTCTTATTTTCATTATCATAGAGTCCAATGAATTCAGCTATAGCTTGATTATTTGAAAATATGTCTAAAGTAGGAGACTCTTGTTCTATAGGAAGATCATCTGTGTGTCCCATGGAGGAAAGTGTCTCATTTTGGGAAATGGTGTTGTTCAAAGTTTGGGTAGGATCAACCTCAAATGTTTGATCATGAATGGAATAAAGGTTGATGAGTGGATCATTTTGGACTTCATGATCAATGGTAGTGTCTTGGTCAAAGATGGTTTTGTCTTGGATGACATGATTGGGAATGGGATCTTGATCAAGGATAGGTGTATTTTTGATGCCATGATTAGCTAGAAGGAATTCTTGGATGGAATTAAGGATGGTTTCATGGGATGGACTACTTTGATCTTGGCATGAAGGTGACATTATGATGTCATGCTTTGGACTTTCTTTTTGACATGTATCCTCAAGTTTAGGTAATGGGATGTCTTTGGACAAGGATATTATTTTCATGACAAAAATGCATTTTCATGACTATATGTAGCTTGGGATGGAGTGAGTAGGATTGAATTAGTGGATGAAGGAATGCAAGAGGATGTGGAGAGTTGCAATGGAGAAGTGAATGATGGACTAGAATAGGACATGAAGGTTTGGGATTAGTGGAAAGTTGGTTTCCCTTGTAAAGGTTAGGATAAGTGTGATAAGTGGATGTTTGTTGTGGATTAATGGCATGGATTGTGGTAAGGGACTCTTGATAGTGAGGGTAGATGGATGGAGGACTAGGGTTTATGAGTTGTTGGTAAGAGGGATAGATGGGTGGCTGACTATGGGTTGTGGGTGATTGTAATAGAGAATTAATCCATTGTCTCTTGAAGTATATGGCTTGTTGGGCTTGACCATTGCATATTAATTGGCTCTCAACTTGAATAGAAAGCATATCAAGGCGTATGAAAGAAATGGTAGTGAGGTGAAATATAGAAAATAAAAATGAAAAGGTATGATTTAAGCCTAAGGTATGCAACCTAAGATATGTTTTTTTTGTATTTTGTTTTGCATTTTTTAATATATAGGGATGCCTAAAGATAATGCAACTATTTTTTTTCGTATTTTTGGTATTTAGAGGATAAAAGATTCCTAATGTATGTAACAAGACTAAAAGTGATAATGATAATGTTGGACATTATGTTGTGGTATGGATGATTCAAAATGACTAAGAGGTGATGGATAGCTATAGTGAACTTGAGGGCTTAAACACTTTTGAAAAATGTAAGAATAGGATCACTAACAATCCAAAGGTAAACCAATGTTTCAACTAGGATTGTCAAATGGCCTTTTTTCTAGGATAAGTGAAAAGAATGAAAAGGTGAGTTTCCCAACTATACTTGTGAGTAGGAAATTATCACCAAAATGATAAAGGACTAAGTTAAAAAGTGACTTGGTCAAATGACAATATTTTGTTGAAGCAATGATTTGTACCAAGGTATAGAGAGTTCTTCTATCCTAAAATACAAAAGGATCCAAGCCTAAAAATCTAAAAAAGGTAGCCTAATGTGATGTTGGGATATGCAAGTAATGAGGATGCTAAGGTACCTAAAATGGTGACCTAATAATGGAATGATGATATGTAAGGTGAATTGAGCAAGTTTTTGGTTTTAAACAAGAATCACAACAAGAAGTTGGTTCGAAAATGGATCTCAAAGGTTTGAATCTAATTTTGGCAAGAGTTTGACCTAATTTTGATCATTTTGTTTGCAAATGTTGCTTGGTCTAAAGCTATGAAGTGTTGAAATATTTAGGTGTAAGGTTTGTTTGCTTGTTTGTTTGAAAGACACACACATAAAACGTGTAATTTCTTGAGTTTGTTTTTTTATTATGAATGTTGTTTGGTTGTTGCAATAAAATAACATTCAAGTACAAATCCTAGGCTAGTAGAGATAATATTTGTTGGGTTCCCACTTGGATTTCTCTAGCCCAACTTATTCAGGGTGGATAGCATAGAAGTTTGGTGGCATTGGCTCCCCTCCACGACACTCACTTCTTAGGCACACCAAACTTTGAATTCCCAAAGACCCAAAGATGTCAAATAATTTTCTATCTCTAATTTGAACTAAAAAAATGTGGGACTGCTTCAGAGGTTCAACCTCTTATGCCAGCAAATAGAAGGATTTTGGCTTCTAAAACAACAGGTGTCTAGTAAGGGATTCCATAAATAGAGAGACCATCTATAATAGCTTGAGAACTAGGAGGCCCACTCCCACTCTCATTACTAGCAAATCTCAGTAGACCAAGGGTCTCGCAACTTAGCTTCGAATGATGTTAGCCACTCCTTGGGGTACAAATTTCATTCTCCCCCCTTTAATATAGCCCATTGGAAAATGTCCTTGAGGTCAAAGCTTGAGGTGATGAAATCCCCAAGGAAGCCTCTACTAAAAATTAAAAGTAGATCAATGTTTATTTCTTGTCACCCAGGATCGTACAAGTGCATAAGGGGAGAGGATACGTACACACTAGCTCAGGTAACACAAAATGTGCAAGTGTACCAAACACAACAAACAATCTTCTTTTTAAGCACCAATTGAAATGTTTTCTATATTAAAAGACAACCAATTTTAAAAATAAAGTCTTCAAGAAACACCCTACACCAAATGTCATTAGTAGTTTCAATCCTTCATTCTTCAACAAAAGTGTGTTTATGTTTTCACTTTTCAATTCTCTGGCATGTGAACCTACAAAAAATCTAAGTAAACAAAATTAGCCTCAAAATTAAACTAAACTAAGAAGAGAAATAACATTAATCTAGAATCTAAATTAAGATTAATCTAAACTAAGTTAAATTAAATCTAAATTAGAATAAATTATAACTAAATTAATCCTAAATTCAATCAATTAAATTAAATCTACATTCTAAATTAAATCTAAAAAAAGCTAAATGTAAATTAGAAACTAAAATCTAAATTAAAAGTAAAAGATAAATCTAATTTAAAAATTAAAAGCTAAATTAAAATTAAAAGTTAAACTAAAAGTTAAAATCTAAAAAGTAAAATTAAAAGTCAAAAGTTAAATCTAACTTAAAAATTAAAAAAATAAATTAAAATTAATTCAAAATTAAATTATAAATTAAAATTAAATTAAATCTAAATTAAAGTTAAAGTTAAACCTAAATTAAATCTAAATTAAAGTTAAATCTAAGTTAAATTAAATCTAGACTAAGGTAAATCTAAGATAAAGTTAAACCTAAACTAAATTAAACCCAAATTAAAATGAAATCTAAATTAAAAGAAAATTTCATGCAAAATCTATATAGAAAATTTCAAATGATGGGATTGCAGGAGAAATTGATGCATTTATAGGACATGTTCAAAATAGGATAGTGTGATTGTAGGATACGTTTAGAAAGTGATTGCAGGGATGCACTTTGTAAATGTTGTGACTACACGATATTGTCAAAATGGGATGACTTGATTGTAGGGCACATTAAAAAATGGAATGACTTCATTGCAGGATTGGCTCACAATAAGGCAATGAATAAGGAAACCCATGTCCTATCCCTACCGAGAGGTACATCCTATACCGAGATTATTCTAAGACAGCGAAAGAGCCCATGCCTAGAAAATCAAGTGTCTTGGGTAGGGACTTGCATGACTCTAATATATGATTCATGTTGCTAGAAAATAAAAAAGTGAATGGGGGATCTTAGGAAGTGATACCTCCTCTTGGTGAATGGGATAAAGAAACTATAGTAATGCTCATAAATGACCAAAGTAGCTCATTTGGTAACATAAACGACTTGGTGATATTTGCTTAGCCAAATTGTTTGTTTCCTAGGAATAGATAGCTATATCCAATTTTACTGCACACAATGTCAAAGATAATCAATAACCGTCATGTTTATTGCAGGAGTAAATACTAGAAATAGAGAAGCAAACCCACTAACTTATAGTTGAATGAATGTGTCTCATAGTGAAATTAACTTTGAGCACTGAATCCTTTAACTATATTGAATCTAATAAATCTTTTAACATCAAACCAGATTTGATAAATGATGGCACTGAATCTTATATCATTAAAGCACAATAGGTCATAACCCACATGATATCACTAAAAATGTTGTTCATGGTTTTCAAATTAGGCTGTGAAATCGAGGAGCTACTTATGGAATAAAAAATCTAGGGTAAGCTACAAATGGTATCGAAGGGCACCTGCGAGGTCAAAGCGGTGTTACAAAAGAACCAAAGACTATTTCTGGATAGCGAGAGAGCCTTCACATGGGAAATCAAGTGTCTTGGGCATTCAAATTTTGGTTCATCCAAATGAATAAATTTCTAGACAAGGGCTCCCCAGGAATCCCTTATGTGATCTCGACAAGGATAGGTTAGGAGTAGCTAGCAAAGCCCAAATGTTTTTTCAAATAAATGACACAAGAAAGTAGTGGACTTAGAAGCTAGTGCACTAGCCCTGAGAGAGAATTTTTTTGTGATAAGACATAACAATGAAAGAAACTTTTGATTGCTTTGTCTCTTGCAAGATTACAATTGATGATATTCAACTAAAATTAAAGCCAATAGATTCGGATCGAGAAAGTGCAAGTACATTTTACCTTACATTATGCATTTTTCTTTGGAGTCACTGAAAAAATAACTCTTCCTACTTTTTTTGACTTGATCAAGCCCTCCTTGTGATTTTGGCTTAATATGGACTTGATTTAATGTTGCAATGTGAGTAACACATTCACATTAGATCTTGGACCCTTGTGAACTAAAATGATTCAAAAGGTACCTTACTTAAGTGTTGTAAAGTGTTGTAACATACTTTTACAATTTTCTAAGGTCTTGTTAATAAAATAACCTCTTTTCATCATTTACCAAGCCTTATTTTAAAGTTTTGTAAAGTGTTGTAACACACTTTCACACTTTCCTAGGTTTGTCATTAATAATTGGGCTTACTTATGCTTTAATTGGCCCCATTTTGTATCCACGGGCCTTATTTATGTGTATTTTTTAGAATAATCCCAACAAAATATCATTTAAAACATCAAAATCCTAAAACCCACCTTAAATTCCTAAGGTGGTACTCATTCACCATTATGGGAAAATGAGTTCCCTTAGGTGGGACCCATTCACCTAGGGTGGCGAATTAGTCCCCCTTAACTCAATATTCAAATTTAATTTAAATTTATGGTGGGTTTTTATTCTCCAAGATCTAAGGTCAGTGTGTAGTGTTGTAATTTCAGAAATTATTTCATAATTGTGTATAAATACAAGGTTCTTTCTCTCATTTTCATGTCAAAGCATTCAAGTATTCATGCATATAGTTCACAAGAGCATTCAAGGCATTTCAAGGGTAGATTATAAAGCATTCAAGAGCATTCTCCATGTGTCAATCATTATGTCAAAGATTGTTTACATCATGTTGTCTTAGAACTAACAATTGTGGTGTAGGATTATGTGATTCAAGCAACCATTGCATCAATATCAAGCTATATTTCAAGTCCTCATCCATTGGAGCCATCATTTACATGTTTGCAACACTTTATTATTGGTGAGTTCCAACATCATTATTTGTTCATTCATCATTCTCCATTCTATTTCATTTCATTTCAATGGTTTAATTACCAATAAGGGGTTTGACCAAGGAAAACCCTTATTCACTAGCCCCACAACATTTTTCCCTCTCTTTGCATGTGGTTTGCAAGTCTAGGTTGTATATTTATCAATGAGCAATATTGGAAAAGTTGTCATCAAGTTGTCAAAGCAATTCAAAGTTTTCAAAGTTGTAAACAAGCCTTGGAGAAGCTTAGAGAAGGTCTACAAGCTAAATTTTGGAGTTTCGGACTTGGATTTGAATCAGGAACAAGAAAATAGACTAAGAGCTACATAATCCATCTTTGAACTTCCAAAAATCTAGAAGTGGATTGATTCCCCACTATTGGAAAATGAGGCCAATTGTACCCATCAGCTAGGGATTTTTGAAGATCTAAGTACCCATTTGTTTGAAAGCTGTTCTGACACAGTTTACCTGAAACTAGGCTAATTCACACAACTTGGTGTATGAGTCCCAGTTAGCATCAACAGTGGATTTTTCAAGATTTCATACTTTCATTCTTCCTTCTTCAATTTTCTAGGTGCACATTTCTAGTTTTACATTTTTCTATCACATTCTACTTGCATTTCTAGGTCATCTTACATATCACACTATGTTTTCCAACATATTGTCTTTTCCATGTTTACACTTGGTGGTGAACCCCTTTTTGTTATATTTAGTCCCTAGGTCAACCCTATTGTTAGATTTTAATCTCCTTTGCATTGAAATCTTGAGGGTTATCCTTGAGTGGAACCTTCCCCACATAGACCACATTTTCCATATCTCATACCCAATTTTTAGAGATTCCATCTTTGTGAACCTGCATTTAGGACATCATAATTCTAATTTGGAGTGCATTTACATCCTAGAGTTAGCTTGCATTAATATTGCATTGCATTTTACATTGGTTAATTTTCATTCTAGGGTTTCAAAATTTTCATTAGTGAAAAACTCATTTAGCTTGCATTATTGCACTTAATTTCATTGAAAAACAGTAAAATTCTAAATTTTCATTTTAGACTTGCATCATAAAACATAAAAATCAATTAATTTTTTTTGAATTTTTTTGAAAATTTTCAAAAAATTAGTACCTGGACTCATTCACCACCTTGGGAAAATCAGTCCCATTGCATATTTTTCACTACATTTTCTGGCATTTATAGTTTAGTTTCTAAGTTTTTGTTTGTTGTTTCTACATTTTATTTTTACTTTCTAGAATTTTAGTTATAAGCATTTCATTCTTGTTAGTTTACATTCCATTTGCATTCACCCTACATTTAGTAGCCTTTGCATGAGTGTTTGGTGTCCTATTGATAATACCTTAGTGAGAAATAGTTTGAGACTCATGTCATCCCACAATAGCACAATCGTTGTGGATCTTGGGTTATCTAGAGCTTCCAATCCTAGTATTGACACTAGTACACTAGGCATGGATAACACCCTTAGCAACTCTTTTCTTTCAAGTAGCATGCAAGTTGAACCAAGGAATGATGATATCCTATAAGAGAAAAAAATTCAAATTCATGAGGACTTAGTAAACCTAAAACATCAAATAAGACTTGAAAAAAATTCAACTACTGCAATTCCTACCATAGAAAACACTCACTATATGCTTCAAAGTGAAGATGGCCTTGACCTTATGAAAAAGATAGTTTAGATCTTTGCAAAATATCTTCCTTCAACCCCTAGTATTCCTATACCAACAAAAAATGTCCCAAGCCAAGGAAGAATTCAAATTCCTCCTCCCACAACCATAGCTTCAATACCTACCTATACCACTCCCCAAGAAACAACAGCAATGCAACAAGTTAGTAATGTGATTCCTTCCCTGGGTGTTCCTGCTAGCATCCCTAGTTCCTATGTGGCATTGCATACTATATCTTCTACCAAATTACCACCTATAAGCATTCCATTCACTTGTCCTACCAATACATACACTCCATCACCACTTTCACTTCCATCACATACCACAAGTCATGATCCTCTCATAACACAACTTTTCCAAATTGTTTCATCCATGCGAATTTTTTTTTGAAATATAAACCAAAATCAAAATGACGCACCCACATATTATGTCAAAAGTAGTCCATTTTCTTTGGAGATATTGCGAACACCGATACCACAGGGTGTAGAGGTTCCTAAATTTGTTAAATATGGAGGGAAGGGAGATCCTTCTAATCATGTTAATGCTTACACTACCTTATGTAGTGAAGTTTTCCTTGATTATAAACTATTGGTGAAACTTTTTCCTAGGTCCTTAAAAGATACTTCCTTGGAATGGTTTTCTTCTTTATCAAACAATTCAATTCATTCATTAAATGAACTTGTTGATGCATTTTTAAACCATTTCCAAGTGCATATGACTCCCAAGATGACCTTGGTTGATTTGATGAGATGCAAGAAAAATGAGGGTGAAAAAGTCATCGAATTTATCTCACGCTATCAATTGTTTTTTTCCCAAATCGATGTCTAGGTTCTTTACCCACACCTTCAAAAGATGTTCATAGAAAACTTATAGAGAAAAATTCAATACAAGTTGAGCATGATGAAATTCCCATCCTTCATGCACCTATGCACTTCCCTCCATGATTACCAAAATTCTATTAGTGGCCATGATACAAGGTCCGCTTCTAGCCGAATTGAAAAATTTGAACTCGTAAACCGAAACAATGCCCAACCTTTTAGAAAGAAAAACAAAGGGTTCCTTCAATTTAATCCTCCTTAACAACCATCTCAAAATATCAACAACCAAGTAGTTGTTTTCAAAGCCATGACACCCTTTAGTTATGTAGATCTGAAAAGACAATTCACTCCCTTGCCTGACACCCTTCATAACACAATGTCCCAACTTTTACAATAGAAAATGATTACATTGCCTCTCGTGAAAACACATGACCCTAATAAGCCTTTACCTCCAAGCTTTAAATCCAATGCTTATTGCCACTATCATCGATAAAATGGACATGACATGGAACATTGTAAGCATCTTAAACATCTTGTGCAAGACCTCATTGATTCTAGTTGTCTATCCATTGAAGGTGTTAGTGATCAAGGTAATAAATTTGTTTCTCCTCTTAACCAAAACTTGAAAATTTTCACCAATCCAATGCCAAAACATGATATTTCATTTGTCAAAGCTAGTGAAACTACAAAGAATGATATGATGAATGTTGATATAGGGGATGAAAACAATGATCCTATCCTAAATACTATCAATGTTAATCCTATAGATGAAATGGCCGGGGTGATAGACGTCATCCCTTGTAAGGGCCGAACTAAGAGTCCTCTTGATATTTCTTTCTCCTCTAAGGATATACTTAAGCATTTTCTCAATGGTCCTCTCAACATAGTCAGTCGTATTTATGACAAGCCCACTAATGGGATACCAAGAGATCCCACTTGTGGAGAGAATGTGATCACCGAGGAATTCTTACTTTTGCATGAGCTTTATCAAGATATGTACGATAAACTGGAAGCATGGATCAAGACACACAATGGTTTTGCTTGCCCTACGATAGGATCGATCACCTTACCATTACAAATAGGACCAAAAACATTAGATGTCACATTCTCCATCATCCCGCAATCATACCGATCTTGTTTGAGGCTAGGCCATACATGGCTTCGCTCAATGAAAGCTATCCCTTCGGTTGTGCACAAATTCTTAAAGTTTCCCTTTGACAATGAAATATTTATTGTTCACCATAGTTACTTTAACCCATTATCTTCCAAAGGAAACTTTTCATTAGAATCCTTTTGGCCTGAGCCCATGAAACCTATCAAGCAACGAGAAGAGTTCTTTTCATATCTTAACAAAAATTCAAAGCAAAGAAAATAGTTGAATTGTCCCTCCAAAACATGTCCCCCTCTACTTCTGCACCTCCCATCCTTGAAGAAACCATTCTTGAACCTAAACAACCAAGACCAATGCAAAACAAAAACCTTGAATATGTCCTACAAATGACCAAGAAACAATGAAAATAACCTCGTCACACCTCCTAGAATCAAGCAAGCTTATAAAGTCAAGGATAAAGTGGTCGAACAACACCTCAAGGTTTCTTTTGTTCCTCCCCTTAGGGAAGAAAAAAAACCTATGGTTGATCAATCTACTCCCACACAAATGAAACTTGAAAACAAAACCAAAAGAAATAGAGGTGCTAGAGAGCATAGGCATAGATGCCATGCTCTTGCTCACAAGTTACATGAAGAGTTAAACAAGGAAAATCAAAATCCAAACTTGGTTGAAGCAATGCATGATGACCCTCCCCCCCCAAAAAAACAAAATGACCTAATACAACAATCGTAACAAGAGATGAACTCTTCAATGGAAATTATCATTCATCCTCCTATTGTGATTAACTTGGATGACGATGATGAGACTGCTAAAATTGATGAAGAGGTGCATAATGAATTGAACACATTTTTTTCCTATTCCATGAGCTTAAATGAGAAATCTCCTATACAGAGTGATGAACTTGGTACTTCTCCTAGTTCAACACTTGGCCTTGTCCCTTTGGCTAGTTTTCCACCTTTGGTATACAATGAACATGATTGGGAGGTTGATGACTTGCTCATAGGTTGACTCGCATTTTCCTTACTAGTCTTTTTCATTTTATTTTCCATTTTCAATTTCTTTTGTGTGATTGCATGTGTGTAATGTGATCCCCCGTGATATTTTATTTGATGTTCTCTCTCTTTGTGACATTCCTCTATTTTTACCTTCATTCTTCTCTATGTTGTGCTTCACTTTCAACTTTTCATCTTTAACTTTTTCTTGTTTTTTAATTTTGGGGATGACACAAGGCATCGAGACATTCATGTCTCCTTCATGTTGACCCAAAAGATTTTCCTTTTTCTTTCACCTTTTCTTTTTCATTTTTCTTTTGTTTTCCTTTTGGGAATGATGCAAGGCATCAAGACACCCTATATCTCTTCCATGTTGACCCAAAATATTTTTCTTTGTTTTCTCTCTCTTTGTGTCATTTTTCTAGTTCTATGTGTATTTGGGGGATGATGATAGTTTCAAGCTCTCCAAAAACATATCAGCAAAGAAAATACTAACCCCAAATCCATAGATCCCTTATGTGTTTGGTGTTTTCATTTTGGGGGCAACCTTTTTTAGTTTCTTTTTCTCTCCAATGACGTAGCTTTACTTGGAAACATATGATTTGGCATAGGGCTTTCCAATTTGGCTCTCATGTCTTATTTCTTTTTTGTATTTTTCATTTTCTACTTTAAAGTAATTGCTCACAGTATGGTGTTCACAATTTCTTTAAAGTGGGGGCATACATTGGCATTATTCTTTTTCATGATTCTTAGTGTAACCTTCTTATTTCATATAATGTTTTTGTCTCTTTGTGGATGACATTGGGTATGATGTCCTTCATGAGCATGATCTCTCTTAGCATATTACATTCCTCTTAGTGGCCTGATGCGACACACTGCATCCCTAAGTTGCAAATTTTCTATTCTTTGATTGGTCCTCTCTTGTAGACATTAGGCATAATGTTCCCTAAGTTAAAGACCTAGCATGAACATAGCAAGACTCCTTTGAAAATTCATTACATTTTGCATTTTGCATTTGTTTTATATGGCCACCTTGCATAATACAACTTGCATACTTATGGTGCCATCACATTTGTTCATGAGCTCCAAGCATATGAAGTTTTCCTTGTCTCATTAAGCTCAAAAAATTATTTTTTTGTGGTGCCTTATTAAAGTTATCAGGAGGTATAACGTTGGTATGGTTGAGCGGGAAGCCCAATCTGAGGCATGAATTTCCCCATAGCCACTTGCATCTATGTGAGTACATACTAGCCATGAGTGTATGTTTCTCACCTTTTAGGACTTCTCACCCAGCAGACAACCATGAGTTTCATCACCTCAGAATGTATGTGTTTTCCAGAAAAACAACCTAGTTCTGATCCACATCATGTTGTACAAACGGTTGAAGCTGTTGGATCTCAATTGTGATCATATGGTTTGTCCTTGATGACAAAATCCCTTTCAGTTGATTCTACTTGTTGATAGTTTCATATTGGCTTCTCATGCTTTATCTTGGTATAGTTTTGTCTATATGGTTTACTTGTCTTGGCATTTAGTGGACAGTCTACATTCAGAATTTTAATATCTTATGGTACTAATCAGTTTGAGCTTCGTGCAGTCTCTGGTGACAAAAAAGAACATATCAACGTGAGAATGGCAAGGTCTCCCTAATCCATTTTTGAAATATCTATGTTGCCTATCGACAAGACATTTCTAATGTCATAATAATTTTATTATACATTATAGATGGAGTTTCATTAGGAAACTTTCAACAGGACTTCTCTTTTGTCTTGGCGATAGTGGAAAGGTCTATCGGCATGAGTTGTGTTCACCGTTGAGAGGTCTTACTAAATGAGTCGGGTCTCACTGACTAATACATGAGGTGGTTCATCACTGTAAAAAATCCCTATCTGCATGTTTCATCGAGCACTTTGTGTCTTGGCGACTGGCACTTTAAAGATTCACTTCGGCCAGACATGTTACTTCCGGTATGAAGTCATAGCGAGATTGGTATGTCACACCGACTGCCATTGAAAAGTTATATATCAGCATGAGTTTAAGGTTTCAGTGAAGGGTCACAGCGAAATTGTTATGTCTCACCGACCATATGCATGTGGGCATCTATCAGCAAGACATTCATGTGGTTTCAGCGACTGAGGATGAACTATTCGGCAGGAGTTTTGTTATCAGGTTAGGTCTCATCGAACTTGAAATGTCTCCTCGACTAGTGCATATGGAGGTTCTTTAACAGAGTTGGGCGGTATCGGAATAGGTCTCAACAAAGTGGTTTTGTCTCACCGACATCACATATGGGGTTTCGCTTCAGCCAAACACAATTTATTGAGTATATAGTCTCACCGAAGACATATTGTCTCACCGACCATGCACTGAAAGGTCTTATCGGCAAAGGTTGTGGCTTCACTGAAATGTCATAATGATTTCATGGTGTCTTACCGACTTGTGCATAAAGACTTTTGGTATGACTCAAGCATTCTACGAGAGGTATCCCCAATGATGGTATGCTATAGCAACACTCATAAGAATGAAGGTTACTTTTCGGTGAGAGAGCTGTTGTGTCTTGCCGACCACTGATAATCAAATACATTTTGGTAAGACTCATTAGTTTCGATGTAGAGTCTCAGCGAACCCATCAAGTCTTGGTGACAGTCTAATGAATGACTTTCGACGAAAGGTTGGTAATGTCTCAGTGACTCTCAGTGAATAAAGCATTTTGGTATGACTCATGTGCTCGAAGAAAGGTCTTGGCAAGTTTGAATTCTTATACTGACTAACAACATAAAGGTAATAATCTTAGCAAGAGTTAGGGTTTTTGGCATGAGGTCTCGACGAGTGACCTCCGGTCTCACTGATGGAAGGCAAAAATATTTTGTCAGCATAAGTTCTGACTTGTCTCAGTGACACACAAGATGATAAGTGACTTTCGATATAACAAAGTTATCTATATGAGGTCTCCCCAAAAGTGATATGTCATGGCGACAAGTTTGACCACGTGGGCTGTCGGCAAGACAAAGCATCTTCTACAAGATGTCACCCCGACTATGCATTGTCTTGGCGAAGGCGGATGAAGGATACATCTCGGCGAGAGTGTGTTTTTGTCACAGCGACTCATAATGGATAAAGCCTTTTGGTGAAACATAATGAAATCTACATAACTTCTCCTCGAAAATAGAATGTCATAGTGACAAACAGAGGGATGACTGATGGTGATAAAGTTTCCTTTGGCATAGGTATTGAATTGTCACGCTAACAAGATTGATCACAAGTGCTCTCGGCAAAACAAAGACTTGTCTACAAGATGTCTCTTTGATATCAAAAGGCTATAGCGATAATGAATGAGACAAAAAGGCTTTCGATGAAACTTGATGTGGTCTGCGAAAGGTCTTCCCAACTTCACTAGGTCACGGTGAAAGCAAATAAGGAAAAAGAAACATAGTTCACATAAGGTCATAGCAAATCACAAAGAACACGTGGCGACTGTTGTCTCAACGAATGATTAACAAAGACTCATACACTATGGCTGGCATGGATTTTCTAAGTATAGTTGCATGCAGACATCTTTAGTTGGCATTGAATCTCTGGCAAGATATTCTCTGAGTTTTTAGAGGTTATGATTTTCTGTTAATGGGAAATCATGGCTTTGATGAAAATCTTTCAGTTACAATTTGAAATCTCCTGACACAGAGTAGAAATTAAAGCTCTCTAGATATGCATTACTCTGATTTTTACCATCATCTAAAGATCATCATTATTTAGCTTCATATTCTAAAAATAGCAAAAGAGTTTTAGAATCTTGTGAAAAATGCTTTTGAAGATTTCTTGATAATAGACATACTTGAAATGTATACAAAAACTAGTGTTGAAAACTGTGAAGGTGTTGCTAGTTGTAATTATGAGAGTATCATTCCTTGTTTGTATGGGAATGTATGAATAAACTATAGACGAGAAAACAGAGAGATATGTGCTTAACTAAAAAGAGAAATCCTCTGATATTTTTATTGTTCTAAAAATAACAATGAGGAGTTGGTGCTCCTTGAGATAGATATCTCTAAACGAGGAGTTGATGCTCCTTGAAATTGATGTTTCTAAATGAGGGGTTGGTGCTCCTTGAGTTGGTGCTAAAAAATTAGCCTATAAGGAATTGTTAAAAGTGGTTTTTGAAGATTAAGCCAATAAGGTAGTTTAGGAGTGGTTTTTCTACCCCAGGAGGGTTTTCCACTCAGAAAATATTTTGTCTCTTTGTTCTTCTGTATGCTCACTGCTTTTCTTTGTTGTTGTTGTTTTAGTTCACTATTGGGATTATTACTTTTCTCAATTCTGTTTATGAATGATTACATTCAACTCATGAATGCATTAATCAGAGTAATATTGAGATCAAATATGAGCTATGATTTTGAATATGTGAAAATGAGTCAAATTGGTTAAGACACTGATTCACCCCCCTCTCAGTGTCATTTTAACTCCAACAATTGGTATCAGAGCGTGGGGTCCTCTGATAGGTCTAAACCACCTAGGATTGTTCCTGGTTTCTTGGAGTACTTTGGTTAATATGGGAAAGAATAGAAGGAATAAGGGAAAAAGATGTTCTCAGCAAAATGCTATTCATCATGTTCAACCTGAATCTAGTATAAGGAACAACGAAGAAGAGTTCATAAATAGTAGCTCTGAAATGGTAGAGTTTCCTAGATCTGGAACTCCTTAGTTTGAAGGAACAAAATTTATTATATGGAAACATAGGATGGAAACATACTTACTTTCTTTAGGATCTGAAGTGTGGGCAGCAGTAGAAAAGGGATGTACTACATCTGCAACATCTCCTTCTACTCTTGAGGAGAAGAAAGAACTTGAATTCAATACTAGAGCTATAAATGCTATTTTTAATAACTTGCCAAATAAACTCATTACAAAATTCATTCATTACAGCAGTGATAAGGAAGTTTGGGACAAGTTGATTGAAATGATTCAGAATAGTGAGTTACAAGAGGAGATATCTTTGGATAATGAAATAAGTTGTGAAACATTTGAGAGTGAAGAAGGTGTAAACCTTCATAGTTTTGAAAAGAAGTCTAAGGAGATCATTAATGAATATTTAAATGATCAAGAAACTTGTGTTGAAGTAGATCAATCTTTGGGTGAAGTCAACTCTGAACAGGAATATGATGAACTAGAAAGTGAGGTTGATTTGGAAGGTGAACTCCTATGTGCCTTAGATACTATTAAGCAGCTTAGAAAAGAAAACCAGTTTTTAACAAGACAACTTCAACAAAAAGAGAGTTTGGAAGTCAAGTTAAAAGACAAGGATGAATTGTGTAATAAACTAGAAAATGAGATTGATTCTTTAAAGAAATGTTCAAATAATGATTCCTTGTTAAAAGAACTAACTCTTAAGGATGATATGATTATAAGTCAGAAAATTTAAATTGAAGAATATAAGAGGATTGTAGATGTTGTGAGTTCTGATTTAGAGATTAAAAAGATTGTTTGTCTAAAACTTAAAAAAGAAGTAGTTGCTTTAAGAAAAGAGCTTGAAAGTATCAATGCTAAATCTAGTAAAATTCAGAAATTTGATCAAAGTACTAATATATTGAATGAGATGTTGGGCAGGCAAAAGCATTCTAAAGATCCTACAAGAATGGGATATGAGGTTGGACAAAGCTCTGCAAACAAATCTAAACATAAAAAATTGTTTACTACTTCAGATGGAAAGAAGTTTATAGCCAAGCAAACAACAAGAATGAAGGTTGATCTTGGTTATAGTATTGTTGCATCAAAGGATAACATTGACACTAGAAGACAATCTAAAGGTATTTATAGAGAAAGGAAAAATGTCTTCAGATCTTCACATCCTTGGCATGATCATTCATTCAGGTATAATCATTATTTCCAAGGATATTGTTATGTTTGTAATGACTATGGCCATAAGGAAATTGATTGCATAATATGGTCAACTAAGAATCATTCTAAAGTCTCTAGAAGTGAGGATGTGGTGTGTTACAACTGTAACAATTTTGGTCACTTGAGAAGAGACTATAGAATAAATACAAGTGATAATAATGTAGGGAACAATACTGGAAATGTTTGTAGGAAGTTTTCTATTTCTCAGAACAATCACAAAGTCATTTGTTTTAGATGTAATAACATTGGACATAAAGTACAGCAATGCAGATTCAATAGAAAGACATGTACTTTAAGCAAACAAGTGAAAATGTCTTCATTGGTGTGGAGAAGAAAGAGCAATCAAGATGACAAGAAGAGCAATAAAGATGCTTCTAAGAAAACTCCTTGTGCACTCCTTGCACAAGTGTTTCCTTCTAGGTATTGAGAAGAAGCAAAGACTCAGGGGGAGTCTATTATGGTAATATATTTTACCCATATGGAGTCTAGAATGAGGCATGTCATCTTGCATTTGTTTTTGGTGGTATAAGATGTAAAGAAATGGCTTGTATATGCCACTATTTCATTATGTTTTTGTAATACAAGTTTGAAGTACATTGACAGTTCTTTGGTGAGGTTGATGCTTTGATATTGACAATCATTGATAGGAGCTGAAGCTTTGTGGTTTAAATTCCTTAACCTTTTGTTATTACTGACAAAGGTATTCATCTAATTTGAAAGGTAATGGATAAAACTCTACATTAAGGAATTTTTTTCTTGGTCTAGTGGTTGACATTTTTCAGAAGATTTTGAAATGACAGAGCACTTTGTTTTTAAAAGAACTTTTTGGATGCTTAGGTTCTGGAAAAATGGTATGTCCTTATGACATCTTTGAGCGGTGTGGAGACATATAGATGAGTTCCTCAATATATTAAAAATCATAAAGCCTTTGTTTTGAAGGGATGTCGATGGATTTATGTTTGGAGATCAGTGATTGAAAAACATGTTTGATGTTATGAGTTATTACTGAGGTGATATGTGTCGGTTGAAGAAGAATAACCAATATCATTGGTCTTTGCTTTGTATTGTCATGGACAGTGACTGAAGTTACTTGTGCTGAGAAGAGGTTGGTTGTTTGTGCTCAAATTCTGGTATTGCTAGATATCAGTTAATCTGAATGTGGAGTAGGTGATCTTGAATGTGCCTTGATCGAACTTGGTAACAGATCTTCAATCTTTAGCCAGTTCTTATGGTATTTGGTTAGCTTCTTAGTTGTGTTTCCTAGCATTGCACATTCCTCTCTTCTATTCTTTGTCATTGAGATAAAAAGGGGGAAAGTCATTTGTGTTTTTCCATCAAGGACAAAGGGGGAGTTTGTTGGATCTCAGTTGTGATCATATGGTTTGTCCTTGATGACAAAATCCCTTTCAGTTGATTCTACTTGTTGACAGTTTCATATTGGCTTCTCATGCTTTATCTTGGTACAGTTTTGTCTATATGGTTTACTTGTCTTGGCATTCAGTGGACAGTCTACATTCAGAATTTTAATATCTTATGGTACTGATCAGTTTGAGCTTTGTGCAGTCTCTGGTGACAGAAAAAGAACATATCGGCGTGAGAATGGCAAGGTCTCCCCGATCCCTTTTTGAAATGTTTGTGCTACCTATCGGCAAGACATTTTTGATGTCATAATGATTTGATTTTACATTACACATGGAGTTTCATCAAGCAGCTTTCGGTAGGACTTCTCTTTTGTCTTGGCGATAGTGGAAAGGTCTATCGGCATGAGTTGTGTTCACCGCTGAGAGGTCTTATCGAATGTGTCAGGTCTCACCGACTAATACATGAGGTGGATCATTGGCATAAGAAATCCCTATCTGCATGTTGTTTCATCAAGCACTTTATGTCTTGGTGACTGGCACTTTCAAGATTCACTTCGGCCAGACATGTTACTTTTGGTATGAAGTCACAACGAGATTAGTATGTCACACCGACCACCATTGAAAAATTATATATCGGCATGAGTTTAAGGTTTCGGTGAAGGGTCACAGTGAAATTGTTATGTCTCACTGACCATATGCATGTGGACGTCTATCGGCGAGACATTAACGTGGTTTCGATGACCGAGGATGAACTTTTTGGCAGGAGTTTTGTTATTGGGGTAGGTCTCATCGAACTTGAAATGTCTCCCCGACTAGTGCATATGGAGGTTCTTCGACAGAGCTGGACTATATCAGAATAAGTCTCGGCGAAGTGGTTTTGTCTTGCCAACATCACATCTAGGGTTTCACTTCGGCCAAACACAAAGTATTCGGTATATAGTCTCATCGAAGACATATTGTCTCACTGACCATGCACCGAAAGTTATTATCAGCAAAGGTTGTGACTTCGCTAAAATGTCAATGATTTTGTGGTGTCTTACCAACTTGTGCATAAAGACTTTCAGTATCACTCAAGCATTCTATGAGAGGTCTCCCCGATGATGGTATGCTATAGCGACACTCATAAGAATGAAGGTTACTTTTCGGTCAGAGAACTGTTGTGTCTTGCCGACCACTGATAATGAAATACATTTTGATAAGACTCATGAGTTTCGATGTAGAGTCTCAGCGAACCCGTCAAGTCTTGGCAACAAAGTCTAATGAATGACTTTCAGTGAAAGGTTGGTAATGTCTCAGCGGCTCTCAGTGAATAAAGCATTTCAGTATGACTCATGTGCTCGAAGAAAGGTCTTGGCAAGTTTGAATTCTTATGCCAACCAACAACATAAAGGTAATCATCTCGGCAAGAGTTAGGGTTTTTGGTGTGAGGTCTTGGCGAGTGACCTCCGGTCTCGCCGATGGAACACAATTTTTTTTGTCGGCATAAGTTCTGACTTGTCTCAGTGACACACAAGATGATAAGTGACTTTCGGTATAATGAAGTTATCTATATGAGGTCTCCCCAAAAGCGATATGTCATGGCGACAAGTTTGACCATGTGGGCTTTCGGTAAGACATAGGATGTTCTAGAAGATGTCACCCCAACTATGCATTGTCTTGGCAAAGGCAGATGAAGGATACATCTTGGTGAGATTTTTTTTTGTCCCAGTGACTCATAATGGATAAAGCCTTTCGATGAAACATAATGAAATCTACATAACTTCTCCCCAACAGGAGAATGTCACAACAACAAATAGAGGGATGACTGACGGCAATAAAGTTGCCTTCGGCATAGGTATTGAATTCTCACGGCGACAAGATTGATCACAGGTGCTCTCGGAAAAACAAAGACTTGTCTACAAGATGTATGTTCGATATCAAAAGGCTATAGCGATAGTGAATGAGACAAAAAGGCTTTTAGTGAAACTTGATGTGGTCTGTGAAAGGTCTTCCCGACTTCACTAGGTCACGGTGAAATAAAATAAGGAAAAACTAACACAGTTCGCATAAGGTCATAGCGAATCACAAAGAACATGTGGCGACTGTTGTCTCAGTGAATGATTAATGAAGACTCATACACTATGGTTGGCATGGATTTTCTAAGTATAGTTGCATGCAGACATCTTTGGTTGGCATTGAATCTTTGGCAAGATATTCTCTGAGTTTTTAGAGGTTATGATTTTCTGTTAGTGGGAAGTCATGGCTTTGATGAAAATCTTTCAGTTACAATTTGAAATCTCCTGACTCAGAGTAGAAATTAAAGCTCTCTGGATATGCATTACTCCAATTTTTACCATCATCTACAGATCATCATTATTCAGTTACATATTCTAAAAATAGTAAAAGAGTTTCAGAATCTTGTGAAAAATGCTTTTTGAAGATTTCTTGATAACGACATACTTGAAATGTATATAAAAACTAGTGTTGAAAACTGTGAAGGTGCTACTAGTTGTAATTCTAAGAGTATCATTCCTTGCCTGTATGGGAATGTATGAATAAACTGTAGATGAGAAAATAGAGAGATATGTGCTTAACTGAAAATAGAGAAATCCTTTGATATTTTTATTGTTTTGAAAATAACAATGAGGAGTTGGTGCTCCTTGAGATAGATATCTCTAAACGAGGGGTTGGTGCTCCTTGAAATTGATGTTTCTAAATGAGGGGTTGGTGCTCAAAAATTAGCCTATAAGGATTGTTAAAAGTGGTTTTTGAAGATTAAGCCAATAAGGCAATTTAGGAGTGGTTTTTCTACCCCAGGAGGGTTTTCCACTCGGAAAATCTTTTGTCTCTTTGTTCTTTTGTATGCTCACTACTTTTCTTTATTATTGTTGTTTCAGTTCACTATTGGGATTATTAGTTTTCTCAATTCTGTTTATGAATGATTACATTCAACTCATGAATGCATTAATCAGAGTAATATTGAGATCAAATCTGAGCTATGATTTTGAATATGTGAAAATGAGTCAAATCTGCTAAGACACTAATTCACCCCCCCTCTCAGTGTCATTTTAACTCCAACAGAAGCTTGATCCAATTCTTTTGTTTTCACCTTTGTTTTCTTCTCTTTGGCATTGTATGCTTGTGCCTTGTTGTTGTTCTTCATATCATTTTTATACATGTTCCTTTTTGGTTATGTTGGTTTGTCATGGGATCTTGATCCTAGGGGCTTGATAACCCCTCTTGATCATTATTGTCATGTCTTGCTATCATTGGTACATTTGAACCCCTCTTCACGTATGTGTTGGCCTACTTTAGTGTGAGTTTCAAGTAAGTTCACCCTCTCACTAAAGTGGGGGCTAGATGGAGTTGTCTAAAAAGTAACCCTTCTACTTTTTCTAACTTGATCAAGCCCTCCTTGTGATTTTGGCTTAATATGGCCTTAATTTAATGTTGCAATGTGAGTAACACATTCACATTAGGTCTTGGGCCCTTGTGAACTAAAATGATTCAAATGTTTCCTTAAGTGTTGTAAAGTGTTGTAACATACTTTCACACTTTTCTAAGGTCTTGTTAATAAAATAACCTCTTTTCATCATTTACCAAGCCTTATTTCAAAGTGTTGTAAAGTGTTGTAACACACTTTCACACTTTCCTAGGTTCGTCATTAATACTTGGGCTTTCCTATGCTTTAGTTGGCCCCATTTTGCATCCACAAGGCTTATTTATGTGTATTTTTGAGAATAATCCAAAAAATATCATTTAAAATATCAAAATCCTGAAACGACATTAAATTCCTAAGGTGGTACTCATTCACCATTATGGGCGAATGAGTCCCCTTAGGTGGGACCCATTCACCTGGGTGGCGAATTAGTCCCCCTTAACTCAAAATTCAAATTTAATTTAAATTTCTAGTAGGTTTTTATTCTTCAAGATCTAATGTTGGCCTATAGTATTGTAATTTTAGGAACTATTGCATAATTGAGTATAAATACAAGGTTTTTTCTCTCATTTTCATCCCCAAGCATTCAATTATTCATGCATATAGTTCACAAGAGAATTTGAGCATTCACAAGAGCATTCAAGAGCATTCTCCTAGTGTCAATCATCATGTCAAATATTTTTTGTATCATGTTTTAGAGCTAAAAATTGTGGTGTAGGATTGTGTGATTCAAGCAAGCATTACATCAACATCAAGCTAGATTTCAAGTTCTCATCCATTGGAGCAATCATTTACATGTTTGCAACACTTTATTACAAGGTTTTGGTGAGTTGAAACATCATTATTTGTTCATTCATCATTGTCCATTCTATTTCATTTCATTTCAAGGGTTTAATTACCAACAAGGCGTTTGACCAAGGAAAACCCATATTCACTAACCCGACAACATTTTTCCCTCTCTTTACAAGTGGTTTGTAGGTCTAGGTTGTAAATTTATCCAGGAGCAAGATTGGAAAAGCTGTCATCAAGTTTTCAAAGCAATTCAAAGTTGTCAAAGTTGTAAAAAAGCCTTGGAGAAGCTCAAAGAAGGTCTACAGGCTGAATTTTGTAATTTTTCCTTCTTTAGTTCCTAAGGTGCACATTTCCAGTTTTACATTTTTTTGTCACATTCTACTTGAATTTCTAGGTCATCTTGCATATCACACTATGTTTTCCAGCATATTATCTTTTCCAAGTTTACACTTGGTGGTGAACCCCTTTTTGTTATATTCAGTCCCTAGGTCAACTCTATTGTTATATTTCAATCTCCTTTGCATTCAAATCTCAAGGGTTATTCTTAGGTGGAACCATCCCCACATAGACCACATTTTTCATATCTCATACCCCATTTTTAAAGGTTCCATTCTTATGAAATATTTTTCTCTTTAGAGGAATTGAAATAGCTAAAAGAAAAGCACCTCTTAGCCACCCACTATCATAGTATAAAAATAATTCTTTCTCAAAATTATTCTGATTTAATAGTAGTATGTATTAAAAATGTTTTATTAAAAAAAAATTAGCAACAATATGTGTTATGAAAACTTAAACCATTTTATCAAAACTCCTCCAATTTTTTTTATCAAACATCAAAGGAAAACTGAAAACTAAAAAATAAAAGTTGGTTTGTTTCACGTTGGTTCACCATTATGTGATGGTGAAATTTGTTGATGGTGTTTTTAGCACTGCAACAAATCAGACAGAATACAAGTACTCTATCTCTCTTGAAAGGTAAATTTCTATTAGCAAGCCTCAAGAAACAACCTCAAGGTCTCTAATGTCAGGTCTTGACAATGCAACAAATAACTCGGTTATAAATGTGAAAATGTTCTTAATCACAAGGGGCCTTACAAATTAACAATGTTGGAAGCTTCAATATTCATCAAATGTAACAATACTGGTGATGATTTACTAATCTTTCTCTAAAAATGATTTAAATTAAACAAAAAAAGGTGTAGGGTTTAAGAGAGATATTTAGTCTAAAACCTAAGATCAAGTATGCAAAAAATAGAGTGTTCAAGATGGACCAATCTGCCAAAACCAATCTTTGTTTAACCAAGATTAAATTCACAGTATCACAAAGATAGTGCAATCTCCAATGGAATCAAATGATTTTTAGATTGTAAATATTCAAACATGCATTGAAACAGTCACAATTGAACTTGAGTGCAAAATAGAGTAGGCCCGGGCTAACTTTACACAACAATCCACGATCAGTAGAATACTAAAAGTATGGACTAAAGATTGCTCAACACCTCAAACACTTTATCATGAACATAAATGAACTGCAACTAGCTCTAAGACTAATCATAAAATAACTTACTTAATACTTCAAAATAAAAAGAGACACAAGAACCATGCACATATGAATAACACAGAGAAGAACACCAAAGAATAATTTCTTCAACTATATTAACTTCACCAAAATCTGCAACAATTCAAGCATCTCATGTAACAAACTATATCCAAAACTCAAACTCTACTCAACTATGCACTATTAGCTATTGGCTATTGACTATTAGCCTTACAAATGAGAATACCTCAATTTATAGAAATTTTCAAGTAAGGTCAGCCCAAGAGAGATATGAATTATGTTTTACAATTAGGTCAGCTAAATAGGTCAACCTTGACACTTTTTCAAAATACCCTAATTCAAACTTATAATAGAATAATACAAAGGTTAGCCTAAAAGGAAAATTTATAATAAAATATATTACATGGCACAAAATCCACAATGTGGCTAACTTGCATCCCAAGTAAGCTCGATGTAGATGACACATTCTTCAAGGTAGCCAAGTCTAGTCATCCCCTTTGTCCTTATCTTCCCTCCTAGAAATTTCTTGAACTTTTGAAATTACTAAATCCAGGATAGCTTGTGATGGGATTGATATTAAATCAATTCTTGCTTTAATCAAATTTCATTCTCCTCCATATTTAGCTAAGGTTTTCTCCCAATCACCATAAAGACCTTGATATCTATCTAAGCTTGAAATATAGATTGCAACATCCTCGAGTTGATCCTTTACTATGGGCCCACTATCACCTGGAGAGTAAACTTCATGCCACCATTTCTGTAATTGTTCAACATTCAGATTCTTCTTTCCAAATTTCTTTCTTCCAGTGTCAATCTCCAAGAAGGCATTGTAGCTATCAAATACTTCCTTTACCTTTCCTTGGGCCTTGGATATCTTCTTTGGTTCTTTCATCTTAATCTCATTTCTAAAGTTGAAGGCCTATATCCAATCCACAACTCAACTGGTATTCTCCACTATGAGAACACCCTCCTTGATTAGCACATTTGTAGGGACCTCAAACACTTTCTCCAGTTCTCTAATGCTAGTGTCTTCTAGATTCTGACATTCAATAAGAAATTGTGCCATGTCTTCAGAAAGGGAGGATTCCTTTTCATACATTTTCAATACTTTTTTAATCATGACATCTCCCCTTTGAATTACACTTTGCAGCCATTCTTGAGTGTCCCTCATAGAAGATTTCATCTTCTCAATTTCTGATACTGCATCTTTTGATAACAATCCTTCTAAAAATGAAGAGCCCTCACTACTCTGTGCTTGCAATCATTTTGTCCAAGGACCTTAAAATGAAATTTGGTTTCCTTGGGAAACTCCGCCAAATTTTATTCACTTAAGACATGTCATTTTTTCCTAGGATCTTACTACATAGATCCCCTTAAGCCATCATATTACCCTAAACCCTAAACTATAAACTCTAAATCCTAATTTTTAAATCCATCATTTTTTCCTAGGATCTTAATAAAATTTTGTTGCCTTGGGCAACTTCACCAAATTTTATTCACTTAAGCCATGTCATTTTTTCCTATGACCTTACTACTTATATCCCTTTAAGCCATCCTATCACCCTAAACCATAAGCCGATGTATTAAGGGGTCCCAATATAACATTTCTTAATGGGATCAAAGGAGTTCTCAAAATTTGGAGAAGTTGCCCAAGGCAACCAAATTTAATAGTAATAAGATCTTGCAAGATTATAATATGAATGAGATTTCATGAGAGGTTGGTCAGTTGAAACAAGTGCTATCTCAATCAACTATTCCACAATAAAATGTCGTTCACTAACTTACAAGTCCATTATTTCAAGGGCTTCTCAAAATTCACCCTAAACCCTAAATCCTAAACCATGAACTCTAAACTCTAAACCCTAAACCCCAAAGCATTCATTTTTTCCTGGGACCTTAAAATGAAATCTGGTTGCCTTGGGAAACTCCACCAAATTTTATTCCCTTAATCCATGTCATTTTTTCCTAGAAACTTACTAAATAGATCCCCTCAATCCATCCTATTACCCTAAACCCTAAACTCTAAACTCTAAACCCTAATCCATAAAGCCATCATTTTGTCCTAGGACCTTAATGAAATTTTCTTGCCTTGGGAAACTTCACCAAATTTTATTCACTTAAGCCATGTCATTTTGTCCTAGGACATTACTACTTAGATCCCCTTAAGCCATCCTATCACCCTAAACCATAAATCGATTTCTTAAGGGGTCCTAATATGACATTTCTTAAGGAGATCAAAGAATTTCTCAAAATATGGTGAAGTTACCCAAGGAAACCAAATTTAACAATAATAAGATCTTGCAAGATTATAATATGAATGATATTTCATGAGAGGTTGGTCAGTTGAAATAAGAGTTATCTCAATCAACTGTTCCATAAGAAAATGTTGTTCACTAACTTGCAAGTCCATTATTCCAAGGGCCGCCCAAACTTCACGCTAAACCCTAAACCCTAAACCCTGAACTCTAAACTCTAAACCCTAAACCCTAAAGAATTCATTTTGTCCTAGGACCTTCAAATAAAATTTGGTTTCCTTGGGAAAATCCACCAAATTTTATTCCCTTAATCCATCCTATTACCCTAAACCCTAAACTCTAAACTCTAAACCCTAATCCCTAAATCCATCATTTTGTCATGTAGGACCTTAATGAATTTTGGTTGCCTTGGGAAACTTCACCAAATTTTATTCACTTAAGCCATGTAATTTTTTCCTAGGACTTTACTACATAGATCCCCTTAAGCCATCCTATTACCATAAACCCTAAACCCTAAACTCTAAATGGTAAACCCTAAAGCATTCATTTTGTCCTATGACCTTAACGAAATTTGGTTTCTTTGGGAAACTTTACCAAATTGTATTCCCTTAAGCCATGTCATTTTGTATACACAGATCCCCTTAAGCCATCCTATATTAGTAGTTAATTGTTTTTTCATTCAAGTAAAATGCCTTAGGCATAATTGAGGCTTACACATTCTATCATTTTTATTCAATTAGGCCATTTATATTTAATGGTTTAAGGGTATTTCCTAAAAATGCATCTTACATTTTGAAATTACAAATCTAATGCAGGTTCACTTATATCTTAGAGATCATGGATCAATTCAATAATACATATAATCCACCTCCACACCCTTCGTTTCCACCACCGTCACCTCCACCTCCACCCACTCCACCTCATAACCCCCCACCTCCACCACCTGAAACCGATGGTGCTCGCTTGCAAGCATGGATCAATGTCGATGTTAGAACCATTCATGATTAAATCAACATTATTCAAAATGAAGAATGTATCACACCACTTTTGAGGCTTTTTGCATCTAGGATGAAAAATGTTGTTGTTGTTGTTAGGGCTATGGATGGGGTCTTAGATGAGCATCAACGATGGCTAGATGAGAGGAGAAAGTCTGATTCTAAAAAGGAAAACACAAAGAAATGAAGAGATGCAGTAGAGAGCCGCAACACTTTATAAATTAAGACAATGATCTTATAGTTATGAATTTATGAATTTGGTTTGATGGATATTTTGTGTGATGAATTTATGAATTTGGTTGGATGGATATTTTTAGCGATGAATTTATGAATTTGGTTGGATGGATATTTTTAGTGATGAATTTATGAATTTGGTTGGATGGATATTTTTTAATGTTGAATTTATGAATATAATAACTTATAATGATGAATTTATAATAGAATATATTTTATGACTATCTACTATCATGATGTCTCCTATTGGAAAAATGTAATTTATATATGCGTTAGACATAAATGAGCTTTTTGTGAATGTTTCAATTTTATTTTTTAATATGTACGTGTATTAAAATTACATAGTTCTAGATCTTAAATTTTGAAATTTGTATGTACACATAGTTTAGTTGAATGATGTATGCATGCATTATGGATCATATTTTTTATTTTAAATGTATGTACATCTTAAAGTTTGAAATTTGTATGCACATGCTCAAGTTCAATGAATGTATGTATCTGTATGTATATGTATGCAAATCCTATTTAAACAATTTTGCATGCATGTTTAAAATTTAACTATTTCTTGTAATTTTGTAAGTTTGTATGTTAATTTTGTATAATTTAATGTAGGTGAACACTTATATAGATATCATGGATAAATTTGGCATTGATGATATAATTAATCCACTGCCTCAACAACCTCCATCTCCACCCCGTTCACCTCATATCCCACCTCCACCACTCGCTGGACCAGATGAGGCTCACTTGCGAGCACTTATCAATGAAAATGTGGCATCCATTCAAAACCAATTCAATTCTATGAAAAATGAAGCATTTATTCCACCACATGTGAGAAGTTTTGCATCTACAATGCAAAACATTGTTAATTCCATTAGGACTATTGATTCTAACTTAGATAGGCATCAACAAGATAGAGAGGAGATGTGGTGATTTTATGTAGATGGTCTCTCATATAAACAAATTTTAGACCTAAAAATAACAAAATCCCATCTAGCCCCTTATTTTATCGACCCTAATACTTAGCAACCTATTCCTGCCACTAAATCTAGAATATCCATGAGGTGGTGTATACATCCACAAATGAGTGCACATTTTTGGGATCGATGGTATATGGTATTTGAAAATCCCCCACACACTAATCTAGAGGTCCCATTATATTTTTTGAGGAAACTATATGTAGAGTTTTTTATGGGGAAAAATCCTAATTATTTTAATTTTAAATCATTTCAGGGTGTTTGTGGTAGCATGCTACAATAGAGGCTAGGGGCAAGGGTTGATCCCAAATTCCCTATGCATGTGCAACCCCTTGTTGCTCCTCTTGGTACTACCATTCCTTCACACATGCATCAATTGTGGTGGTATCAACATTAGGATCCCTCGGTATGCTCATAGGACACCTTGATCAACATGCTTTTGCAATAGCAGCTAGGGAGCATAGAGAACATGATGATGGAGGAGCATTCTATGGATTTGGTCCTAATACCACTCCATGAGTGTCGACACCACATGTATGTACTAGTTGTCATCAACTATGTTATGGACCTGATTAGGCCACACCCAGTTTGGGTGGACGTGGACATTCTGGTGGATCATCTGGTTGCCTTAGTTCATTCGTAGAATTTCTTACTATAGAGCATCACCCTAAGGATAGTGTGACACAGGTATAAATATGCATCTACATGTTGATATTATAAGAATTTTAATGAACATATATATCGAAAAAAATTTGCAATACATTTTAACAGTCAAACTATTTGGTGTACAGATGACACTAATGATGGGGAAATCATCTGCACCGCAAGTACATATGTCAACACTAGTCCTAGTCCGCAACCCTTATGGGGTATTTTGATTTCAATTTTTTAAATTATATATGAAATAATTTTTAACTTGACTTTTAAATTTATAATTCAATCATGAACATATGTTTTAAATATTTATGTTGGTTCAGGGGATTCAATCGACTTCCACCTCAATTCCACCCAAGGGGTTGTTGAGCACCCCTCCATTTTCAAGTGTCATAGATTGGGGGCAGGTACATTTATATTGTAAATTATTTAACTTACATTACTATAGCTACAGTTATGAATTTTGAATTCACTATATATCAAATGTGCATGTACACTTGTAAATATTATAAGTGTTAAATTTCTAATGTCTAGGTTGATACAACAATGAGAATGGGCATCAGACAAACATTAGTTGTTGCAGCTACTCGTGAGGCCTTTGAATTTCAAGTTGTTTAAAAAAGTTTCTACATAAAATGTGAAAACTTGAATATATATATTTTTTAACCTAATTCAAGTATACATGCTTTAAATTTGATCTTGTAGGACTTTGTTAGTTTGACTTTCTTCCATGACTCAATCATAGTTACACCTCCAAGAGGACATGTAGAGTAGGCTCTAGATATCATGGTAATTTAATTTTTTGATTATATTTAAAGTCAATTACAAATTATACATTGTGAATAACTTTAATTAAATTTAAAATTGGATATATATATATGAGCTCATACATGTTAAATTATTTTTCTTTTATAGCATGAGACACATCTTGTAGTTGAGCATGTACAAATAGGTTCTAGAGTAGAGGGTGCACAACCTCTTACATTACAGTTTAAATATGATAAATTATAAATTGAATTGAATTAAATCATTTTTAATAGTAGACTTACATCTAATTTCAACTTTCTTTCTCTTGTATATGTAGATTGATTTGGATAATTTAGAGGTTGGTCCAAGTGTACCAGAGCATCCAGAGCCAAATATGATGGTAATTTAATTTTATGATGAATTATAAATTAAATTGTCATTAAATCATTTTTAATCATCTTACATCTGATTTCATCTTTCTCTTGTATAGAGTGTTTTAGGCCATCCATGTAGTCCACATGGTGTGAAGAGGTCTCTTGATTATATAGACAATACATGAGCTAAACATGATTTTATGGCCTATATTTGATTATTTCATGGACTACATGTTTGGTTTATCATGGACTTAATATATTGTTTCATGGACTTTATTTCATGGGTTGTACTCTATTGGACTTTATTTCATGGGTCAAGTACTTTGTTGGACTTTATTTCATGGGTTGTACTCTGATGGACTTTATTTCATCCATTTAATATATTGGTTTCATGCACTTAATATATTGTAAATAATGGACTTTATTATTGTTTAATTTTAATTTATACATGTACATTTATGCATTTTATGTTAAATTTTAATATGTAATTGATAGGACATATTTGTACTTTTCAAAAGATTCATACTCAAGACATTAATATAGGAAATTAATGTGAAACTAAATATAAATATGAAATTAAAGTTGAAATTAATAGGAAATTTTAATATTTGTTCTTTACAAATTTAGTGATCCATACATCATATACATTCAATAATTAGTGATAATTAGTCAATGAACTTATTTAATTCACGTCCTAATAGGATGTATTAAGGGGTCCTAATACATATGTTAGATCTAATAAAATAAGAAAGTAAATCATAATCTACAAACAAAAGCAATCCGTTTATATACCACAAAGGATGAAATTTTAAGAAATAAACTATACCATATAAGATTAGAGAACAAAAGCATTAATAAATTATATAAACTAAGCATAAATACCAATCAAAATGCAATGATTTTTTCCAAAAAAAATGTTCTATAAGTATACACCATATCTCCTAGTTCTTTTACAACATAAAATTAAAGAACTTAATTATCCAAAAATAGGCTAAAGTTTTGAAATTAAATCAGGTACTCCCATATTTACAAATCATGCAAAGTGCTAGAGAAAACTTAAGAACATAAAAGTCCTCTTGACCTCATGTTCCACAAAAATTACTAATCTATAAGTTGTCAAAACAAATAACAACATCCAAAAAAAATACTACAACCTTCTTCCTCTATGCCCACCCTTTCTTCTAGTATTGTCTGTTGGAATGGGAGTCACATCCTCTGTCAAAAGAGACAACTAAGTTAATCTACAATTTTCCATGTATTTGGCATCATCCTAAACCAAATTATTTTAAAATACAAATCGAACAATAGCAAACATCTTCACCTATGGATGTACTAAGGGGATGAAATTATTCAAAGTGCATGTCTCATATTCAATCAAGAAATTGACATAATTAACTTAGAATTTAGGATGACTCATCATAACAATCACTTTCTATACAATTTAAACAATTTCAATGTTTATTTAATTCATTTCATAATAGGATGTCTTAAGGGGTCCTAATAAGTCTTAAGGGGATCAAAGAAGTTGTCAAAATTTGGTGAAGTTGCTCAAGGAAACCAAATTTAATAGTAATATACATGTTTTTTAGTGATTATACAATCAAATTTGAAGTTTCAAAGTAGGAAAACATGCACATTTAACAAACAAAATATATAGAATATTGATTTTGATACATAAAATTACATAGAGTATAATTGTGTATGTACATGTATTTTTAATTTGTATAAAATGTTTAATTGTGTAAGTATGTATGTACATCTGAAACTTGTGCTTGGAATATAGTAGGTCTTCACACCACCTGATATCAAAATGGTACAAGCAATATCAATGAAATCATCAAAACATACATATTTTAATTTATATAAAACTATCTATATGTACACAACTCAAGTACCTATTTTTAAAAGTATTCCACACATGTGTGTAGGTTGAATCTGCATCCTCTCCTGTTTGTTTCAAAGTATGAGATCCATGTGATGATGGCTTAAGGATACAAAAAAGGATAATAAATCAATTTTAACTATTAATGTACCAACAATATCAATATATAATCAAAACATGTATTTAAATATAAGTTAACTAATAATTACATGTTTTTACCAAGTATTCCTTGTTGTCTAGGTCGAATATTCATGGACTCTCCATTTTGTGATGATGGCTTAAGGATATATAAAAGGAAAATTTAAATCAATTTCAACTAATAACACACTTGAGCAATATCAAAACATGTATTTAATCTATTTAAAAGGACAAAATAAAACTAAAACTATATTTACTTGTATTTACTTATTCTATTGTACCATCTGCATCCTCTCTTTTTTGCAATGCATCTATGATTGTCTCATGCTCTTCCATAGAAATTGTCCATATCTCTTTATTGTAGGTCTTCCATGATACCGATCTAGTTTTATATTTGTTTCCACCACCAAATGTGAGTAGTGTATAATCTTTTTATGTGTTTCATAATCTTCGAATGTAGGCAAGCCATTCTTCCTTATTAGGTATTTTTGTAGCCAAGTGCTAACAACCACCACCAATCCTATTGGAAAACATGATTACCATCATCAAAGAAGATCTCAAAATTTTCTTAAGGAGATCAAAGAAGTTTTAAAAATTTTCTTACAGAGATCAAAAACTTGTTATCAAAATTTACTTAAGGGGATGTCTTAATGAGATCATCATACCTATTGGATAATGATAGCCATCATCATCTTCTTGAGGTGCTATTAACTTATGTTTTGTCTCCACACAATGAGCCAACCAATATTTTGTTTCCTCTTAATTCCCCTTAGGTGCAACAACAACATACACATGTCCTGCAAACAAAATTTGATTTAATAACTTGTGCGTGTCTATATAGTTTGACCAATCTACATACATCCATTCACATGTATATAAATAAATAATTTAGTATTAAAAAATAACTTAATAAAGTGAAATAAATTAAATTAAATTACTTTCTTGTACAAGGTCTGAAACACAGTCATAGTCTTTAGATGCAAACACTTGATCATTGTCTTCAATTGTTGTTTCATATTTATTGTGTGCTTGTGCAGGTGTCAATGATCTTTGCTTCCACTGTTCAACCCATTATATATTTTTACATGCTTCCCAATCTCTTGAGATACAAAACTGAAAAAATCATGCAAGATCCATTGTCTAGATAGTCCATGTGCTTGCATTCGAACTCTTAAATGAATGTCATTTAGTAGATCCATTGATTGTCTCACAGTCAAGTCTAGGTAGAATGTTCTCTTCTTCAACCAACCAAAAGAATTGGAAAACTATAGAGTACTCACTAGAACCAGGTGTAGATAATATTGTATTGCACCAATCCACAATCCCACATGCATCTTTAAATTTTATTGCATCCTCAAATTTTAATTGTTCTCTAGCAAGAATTATTTTAACACATGCACTAGCTCCATCATATTTTCCTTTACCATGCCCAGCTT
Source organism: Sequoia sempervirens (assembly GCA_007258455.2). Lineage (NCBI taxonomy): Eukaryota > Viridiplantae > Streptophyta > Pinopsida > Cupressales > Cupressaceae > Sequoia > Sequoia sempervirens. The sequence continues at coordinate 242,422,082 of VDFB02373365.1, forward strand.
TAAAAAACCTCAACATATGTTGGAAATTAAGTTCCTTGTGAACCCTACTTAACCAATAGAACATTTGATCATTCTTGAACTACCCCATACAATTATCTGACCATATGAGGTGTTCTGTCATCTGGATTCCACTTTCTCTTAAATTTCTATAAAATATATTGAAACAATATTGAACAAACTCTGATGAGTATAACCAATTGGCACTCAAATAGAAATGATACTCCCTCAAAACTTTTCTATCATCCTCTATGCTATCATCTACATGCCTATAAAAAATATGGACAAACACCAAGCTATAATATTGTGATTGAATTTCCTCTTGTGGAGATAGAGTATAGTTTTCTACAAAATCAACCACTGATTTTATAGTACCAATTGAAAATGTGTTTCTACATGCACGAAATTGGCCATCAAGCCATCAAGCATGTTGAGAGTGCATGACATATTTTGGTACAATCTTATTATTAAATTCACTTATGAATGCATGTACACTAACATTTTTTGTAACTAAATCACAATGTTTTCCTATTTTTCTATCTTTTAAAGAATATTCAACATTCTTAAATCTTTTAACATCTACTAGAATTATTGTCCAAAATTATTATCAACACTTTCATGCATACAAACTTTTAAGAATGAAAGATTTCCACAACTAGTGCATTGTCTAGAAATACAAGAACTTAATTAAAACAATTTACCTTTAGATCTTTCACAAAAAAAAATTGAAATAAAATCCCTTATTGTTTTAGGTGGCATATTAATACCACATTCCTACATAATCATGTTAGTATGCAAAGTACAACGTATATATCGAAAAACATCATAAAAATAACGAAATTGAACATGCATTTTACAACAACAAGATATTTGTTGCTTACTAATTTTGACATACCAAGGTTTAAATTTTTCAAAAGACCTTTGCCTTATTTTAATATTACCAGGTAACACTAAATCACCACAAAATTTTCTATAAAATTCAGCTTGTGTTGTATCTGATAGGTGTTTTGCATGAGGATCGTGAACTTTGGACCCCACTCTTAGTTTTAAAACATCTCTAGCATTAGATGATACCCTAGAATTATCATTCCAATATTTTTCAATCAAATATTTGATTTGAACATTCAATTTCATGTGAGACCTTGGGAGTCGACCACTAAAACTCCAACATTGGTTATTTGGATCATTTTCTATACTTTATCTTCTTTTTGCTACTCTTAGCAATGTTTTAGGATGTATTTGTAGAACTTCACTAATATTGCTTACCATTCTTTTATTAAAAGTTGTTTTATTAACTATAGCAGTTGTTATAGCTCGTCTTGCTACATTTTTATCTTTAGATCGACTATTTTTTTCAATAGATTGAATGGCACTAGCAACAATAGACAGAACATGTTTTTTAATGATTGATCTTTTCTTCTTGGTTTAACAAAAAAGCCTAACTTTTTCATTACTTTTCTCATTTTTTCATTCCCATCAATTGCATCATTAGTTGGCATTCAAATGCAAGTTTTTTATGATAAAATCATTTTTTGTATAATCTATTGGCATGTGTTCTTATTTTTCTCCAAGAAATCTTACCAAGAAGATTATCCAAAACATCACTTTCAATTTTAAAAATATATATATTTTCATTTTCAACATCACATTCTGGATCTTCATTTTCATCTTCATTTTCATCAACAAAATGGTTTTGATTTTGATTTTCATCAATAAAATGGTTTTCATTTTCATTTAAAAAAAAGGATCATTCTCATTTTTATTTTCAACAACATTTAAACGATTTTCATTTTCATTTTCTAATTTATTTTCAACAAATCATATAAAATTTTCTTCTGTTTGAATATTATCAATGTCATCATTGTTAAGTCCAACATCTTGTATAAATTCTACAAACAAATTTTCCATTTCACTAAAATGTGGATTTGAAGACATACCTAGATTTGTGCTTTTTGAAACATTCTCCATAGCATTGAAAGAGGGATTTCAAGACATACTAGGAGTTGTTTGTATAATCATATTATTTTCCAAATTGACTTCTTGCAAATTAGCATCGTCTACAACCATGGTCTCCTCAATGTTTTTATCTTCAATAGTTGTGGAATAGGATGCCTCAGCATTATTCATTGACCAAATCTTCATTCTTCTATCTCTTTTCCTTTTTGCTTCTTTATCTTTCCTTGCTTGAATTTCTCTAAGAGTCAATGTCTTCCTATCTTTCCTCTTATTACGAGCTTGTGAACCCAAGATTATAAAATTCTCAAGCACAAATGAATGTTAATAGTGAAAGTCTTCCAAAAATTCAATCCAAATTGCAAGTTGAAGACCTGTAAAGATAAAAGTTTTCCTCTTTTGTTCCTCCAAACGAGTAGAAAACTAACACAATTCCACTTAAAAAACTATTTACATGATGCCTCCTTTCAAAATTTCAATCCAAATTCCAAGTTGAAGACCTATAAAGACAAAAGTCTTCCTCTTTTGTTCCTCCAAACGAGTAGAAAACTAACACAATTCCACTTAAAAAGTTGTTTACATGATGCCTCCGTTCAAAAAATCAATCCAAATTGCAAGTTGAAGACCTATAAAGACAAAATTTGATAGAAACTAGCTCAAATTGTCACAGTCGGCCGTACATGTGAAGTTGTGAAATTCATAATAAAAGTTTGCTAGTAAATTTTTAAAAAATGGTAAAAATAGATACAAGATCTCGTTTAATAAAATGGGATCCCGTTTTATAATCGGGATTATGTTTATAAAACAAGATCACATTTCTATGTCAACAATTTGAACATTTAATATTGTGAAATAGGATCCGGATTTACAAAACGAGATCTTGTTTTGTAAACGAGATCCCATTTCTAAAAATTTGAACTTGTGCTTGGTTTGTGGTCGGGTTTTTGGCTTGTATTTTGGTTTTGCAAAAGCGTTGGGGATTTGAACCTAGGCCTTCAACCTAGTTTGACCTGTAAGTTGAAGGTCCTAACAATGTCACAGAAAAATACTGACTTTGGATATATTGTTGATGACATTTTTTGCTGAATTTTTTGACGAAATTAAAACCCATTAGAGATGAGACAGTGTAGATTCCAAATATGTAATTTTTTTTACAATTGAATTATTTTTTCTATTTTTCAATTAATTTATGATGAAACTAGTCCATAAGCTTCAAATATCAGGGTTTTTTAGTATTTTAATAAATTTTTATTAAAATATTTTTTTGTAAAATAAATTGCACAAAAACGTACTTTAGACAATTCTTTTCTATTTAAAATAAAATTTCAAAAAATGACTTGTTTAGGTCATCTTATGCATGTACATGATTTTTCAAAACGACAAATATGGCTAGCAAAAATTTAACAAAAAATAATATTCAATAAAAATTTACAAAAAATATCAAAAAAGTGCTTTAGTGAGTTAAAAATCTTTTCCCAAAAGGATTTAGAAAAATATGATAATTTATGTCAAAATACAGATGACATACATGTGCATGGTATGGTAAAAAATAATTGACTTTTAAATAGTAATTTTTAGAAATGCCTATTGAAAATCAATTTGTAGCATCTGGGTATTGAAATAAATTACACATTTGGAAACTAGACTCTGAGTACTACATTTTATGATTAGTGACTTTTTTCAAGATTCCATCTTTAAGTGCTTCAAATTTTAAGGTCAAATGTGTCAAATTTTGAATATCATGGAAAACACTTCCACTTTTTGGCCAAAAAGTGGACTCAACTTCCTGCCAGCACCCAAGTCTAATTGCTAAGTTTCAGGATGTAGTGAGTTGAAGGTGTATTCTATCATTCATGCAAGTCTACAAGTGGTTGAGTGCATCGTGGTGTAAATCTCTGTTGCATTGAGATTTCATTCTCTGTGTAACATATATCTTCTATCTTCTTTGTATCTTTGTGGCAATGAGCCCTCTGGGTGGTTAACCCTTGTTGGATAGTGAGTCCTAATCTAGACAGTGAGCCTTTGTAATTGGTTTTCATAAATTATTTATATTGTGAGCTAATCCTCACCATGGTTTTTCCCTTATTGGGTTTTCCATGTAAATATGGTGTTACTATGTATGTGTGATGCTTTTTCAATTTCTACCTTTGCACTTAATATTTAATCATTTTAGTAGAGTTAAGGATTTGTGATTGATCTAATATTCGGCGAAAGTTTTAAAGGTTAAAATTTGTCACAATTGATTCAGCCCCCCTCTCAGTTGTCTTTTTCAACATTTTGTTCCAACCCAATACATGAAATCCTATCACTATTCCTATTCTACCAGCACATAGAGGAAAAGGGGAAGAAAGAATTGCATAAAAAGTTGGAGAGGTGATACACCTAAATTAGAGTTGTTTCTTCTTGCTTAGAACAACACAATACATGAATACAATAGTAAAAAGGACTTACACAATTCTCTATTCTACCATTTTCTAGGGGTACATATAGAGGTTATGGTTTGACAAGATACTAGAAGGAAAAGAAAGATTCATAATAAAAACCTAAAAACATAGTTAATACAACATATTATAGACATAAAAAATGACAAAAAATACATTTAGACATGAAGGAAAGAGATATGTACACAACATATCCAAAGGAGAGGAGAGGTAAAATAACCACTCTCATTAATACAAAGGCATAAGATTTTTTACAATTGTAGAATGCATAGAACTATAGTGTCTTCTAGAGAAACTAAGAACTACAAAAGAGTCCAAAATGGGATTTATTTTAAAAATAAAGTTGCAAAAGAAATGTGAAGGCATGGAGGACATAGGGGGAACCTCAACCATCACTAGAAATAAACCAAATGAAGACATATGTCAACCAAATAAAAAATGAGTGGCCATGGAAGTGTGTAGAACATTCCTTGAGCACTTGTCATACCTTCACATTGATGATTTTGTAGCATAAGTGTAGAAGGATAGAGATCACCTACAAAAATCATGATCTAGGGATGGGACTTTCAAAAAAGGGACATCTGCAGATAATAAATGGATCATGGGCATCGTAATCTTCCTTTGATCCATGCTTAAATGCATTAAAATCCATTTTAGAGCCTTAAAAGTTGATATTAGGCATCTAAGAAGAGATTTTGAGCACTAATAGAGTCTTTGGGAATAAAAAATACTCTTGTTAGTATTGTTAGAGTTTAGGCCCAAGTTGGCCATTGGAATAATAATAAGGCACTAAACTTTTCACAACCCAAAAATATAGCTTTTATCAAGTGTCGTGTTTGTCATCATCATTCCCTTTAGCATCCTTCCCTTCAACAATTGCCCTTTCAACATTCTTCCTTTTGAAAAACACCCTTTCGACATTCTTTCTTTTCCAATCACCCTTCAAAATTTTCCCTTCAGCAATCTTCCTTTTGACATTCACTCTTCGGTAATCCTCCCTTGAGCATTCACTTCCCTTTGACAATCGCCCTTCAACAATTACCCCTTTAGCATTCGCTTTCCTTTGAAATTTTCCTTTTGACATTTGGTTCACTTTGTAAATCAAGGAATGGGAGGAACACTTATTACTTACAAAAAAGAGGAGAGGGAAAAGGGGAAAGTTGGATGGAAAAAAACCAATGAATCAAACACTTGGCAATCTTTCAGATTTAGCGGATTTTTGAGGTTTGAGAAGATGGAGGAATGCATGATGAAAAAAACATGGGAGAAAGGAGAAGAATGAAACCCACACATCAAAAATTTGGTGTTTAAATTAACCTTTATTGGGTGTTGTGCATTGAGCATGTGAATTAAAACATACCTTTTAAGAATAAAGAAAGTAAGAAAAATGAAAATCTAAATTGTTAAACACCAACAAAACAAACACTTTGACACTTTCAAAAGGACTCAAAATCTAGGGGTTTGGGAAGCTCAAGAGTATGTAAAGATTCAGGAGATCACATACAGCCTAAAAGAACAAAAAAATTGATACTTAAAAGGTTTCTTAAAGGAAAGAAGGTAAAATCAAGGGCCTAAGCGATGGTATACAATTAAGAGCAGAAGTGACATCCCAAAACCTAAAAAAATTAACACTTAGATTTTAAATTTTCCAGCTTAGGTCCTTTGACTAAGGCATGGGAAAAGGAGAAAAAGAAAGGAATGAAAATATAAATTTTTCAAGGTGGTCCATTTAGGATCTCTTGGATTAGATATAGTTGATTGACCACAAAGGAGGCATAAAAATTCCAACATGTACATTATGAATCAATTGTATCAATATAATTAGGGTGGTGGGCCTAGCTCGATTGGATAAAGCATCATGTTGCAAGAAAGAGGTCACAAGGTCTAGTCTCCCCACCATCCCTATGGTACCCTAGGGTGTGTTGTGCCAGTGTTACGGGTCATGTAATTTTTTTTACCAAGAACACTATAGTTTATAGGGGGCGGCTACCCAATTATGATTCCTATAGTCTAAACAAAATCTATCAATAATTATTTTGCATCTATTATTACAAATATATTCTCTTTCTTTTATCTCTCTTGTAGAAGGAATTTTTGGTTGTAGATGATGTTAGGAGCTTGAGTCCTTGAGTAACTCTAACACTTCTCAACAGTATGTGCAGGATCATGATGGGCCAAAAAGTGGTGATATGATGGGTATGTGTAGGGTATGTGGCTGACGACCATTTTTTTACCCAAAATTGATGAAACAAAAAGATTTTTGAAAGGATATTCTTAGCTTTCCACCAATATAAATTATTCTTTACTTTTAATTTAATAAATAATTATTATTCATTTTCTATTTGAATTACGACTAAAGTCCCGATTGATAGGCTGATTGAAAAGCATCTATAACTTTCAAACGTTATCACATTTTTTGAATCCAAAACATGTGTCACATTCTATGCTTCGTATACTATAAGATTAAAAATAGAAAAAATGAATTTCATGAAGTTTTGACCAAGTTAAGGTGGTCAAACATACAAGTTTTTATATTTTTTAATAGTTGTAATAAAAAAATCATAATTAATTATTTAGTTGGGAAAAATTATAAAAAAAATGTGCATCACATTGGGACATGAGTCCTCTACTTATATCTAAAATCTTATAAAAAATATTATCATTTTATTGTGGTTAGGGAGGTCAGACAAACACCTACTTATTTTGTCCCTAAAATTTAAGTACTACTATATTGAAATTTCAAATTTTCACCAAATAGATTTTTTTTTTTTAATAAACCTAGTAGTTTAGAAACTACATTCAATTTTCTACAAATTCTATTCTTACATATTTTTGAAATAATATAGATAAATTATTCAAATTTTTATGTCAAGTTACCTAACTCTAATTTTTCTAAATTTTTCGCCACTCAAGGGCCTATTTTTTCCATGATGATCATGCACATACCCTCAACATGTTCTTGGTTACAATAGACAAGGTTAGTGAAAGTGACATGTGATCCAATTTTTTCTTGAAAGTGCTATAGCAATTGGTTTATCAACTACAAAAAATATTTTATTGAATAATTAGGAAGTGAGTAGAACTAATCCAATGTAGTGTATTTCAGTGACCATGGGAGTATATTTTCTAACAAAGCATTCTAGAATAAGAAGTCACTACAAATATCTATGAATGATGAGACATGTGTTTGAGGGTCTCCCTTTTTAATATATTTTTTGAACCTAGGAACCTCAAAGCTTATAGGTAAAAGGGTGGCAATTTAATGTGAAGTGAAATTGGGCTACATCTATAGTATGCAAAAAAAAATGGTTATAATGAAGTGATAGTTAGTGAAGAGAGTTGGCTTTGGAGTTGGTCAAAATTATGCATTAATTGGTTAAGGACTGGATTGGTGGTATGTGTATGAATGGTTGATATTTATGGGCCAATAGATGTGAAAGTAGTTAAACCTAAATGCTAACAAGTGTCAAAGGCTCTACCAAAGAAACTAAAAGAAAAAAACTATAAGTAGGAGTAGTTAACATGTGGTGGACACTATTTGCATGATTGGTACTAACATTGACATATAAATTTGTGTTCTAGTAACATTAAACTATGAAAATGTTATTTTTGGATTGATAGAAGTCTAGGATGATACATTCTAGTGAATGATGTGTTCCAATGCTCTTAAGAATTCAATAAAGTGAGGTTTTGGCATTAGCATTTTTTTATATAGCATCTACAATGGGAATTGCTTCAATAAGGGTGTCATCAACTAGAAATGTTTGGTAATTATGAAAATTATAGTCAAGAGTTTTATTTGTGTGAAAGGAACCATTAATTTAGCTTCATGATCAAAGATGCAATCTATAGGAGGATATTTGTGAGATGGGGGATCCAAGATCAAGAGAAATTTTGGGTGGTGATTTTGGTATGGCAAGAGTGTATTATTCTTTTATGAAATAAAGAGTCATTTGAATTGGTATTGAAAAATATTTTGACAGTTGCATGTTTAAGGTCTAGATGCTTCTTCTTATTATGTCTCATGAAGAAAGATACTAGGTCATAAAATTCATAAGAAGGTTTATGACATGAAATCTTACTCTTCTTAAAATTATGAGAGAAAAAAGTCTTGTGTAGAGTTTTTATGTTTTATATTTTTTTTCAAAATACAAAAAAGTTTTAGTGTAGGAACATCAAGCTCACCAAAATATAGTATATGAAAAATATAACCTGCAAAAAGTACGTAGGACCCTTGAGATTAATTCTTCATATAACACACAAGGATGAATCAATAGTTTTGAAAATTACTGAGATTATACTTCTTATAATATTTTAAGAAAAAAGTAAAAATATATACTATTCTATTAGAAGGCCAAATCACTAGCTATAAGGATCTCATGACAATAAATCTCTACACAATAATTATTACAATGTAAATCCAACATAAATAGAAAGTACATATTCTAAAGATGATTATCTGAGTCATAGAGAGCCTCATCCATGGACACCAACACTTAGTGTAGATGTCCGCAAGAAACATTTTCTTCTAGTACAAAGATGAAAAGGAAAACATAGAATGTCCAAATACTATCTTACACACACAACAATTAAGAAAAAATACTCAAACAATACAAGAAATATATAAATGCTAAGAATATAGTTACAGTATGACTATTAAGAAATAAAGTAAATGAAAAGGTGAATGCGAATGAATAGAATTGGATTACACTTATCTTTCTTCTATGTAAAACCTCCACACACATAAGAAAGAAAAAAATGTTTCTGGTTTGGTTTGTTTGGGGCTTGCCTCAGTCAAACCTTTTTTTTGGTATTTTTACCTTCATAATAGCCAATATTTTGATATATGTTGAAAATATATAAAAAATGCAAAGCAAAATGAAAGATACTATGAGAAAGATTTAATTTTTTTCATAACAAGATATTAACATCTAAAGCATTCAAATAGTAATATGATAGAATATATAGTAATACTAAAGAATGAAATCACCTTGAAGGTTTGAAAAATCCTCAAAGGTGAATTGTTACTTAAAAAAAATTAAGAATGAGATAGTGGTATGTGATGTGAATAGTAGCTTCTTGTGCTTTGAATGGTGAACCATATTTCTCCTTCAAAAGTTTCTTCAACAAGAGTATTTATGAGTGAAAGAGATAGTGTGAATAATCAAAAGACCACTCTTTCCGAAACAAGTTAGGTTTATTTTATTCAATGAGATTACATGCAAGGCCATTACATTTGAAAAATGCATGAGAAGGTAATCTCCAATGGCCTTTAGAATCATGAATTTTCACAAGACTCTAGCTCATCATGTAGATTCCCATGAGAAATGATCCTACCCAAAAGAATTTGGACCCACAAGAACAAGAACAACATGGAATTAACAAAAATACATGATTCAGGTGCTAACATTTTGAAATTAAATTATAATAAAGCTAAAGGGAGGGTGTTGTACAGTTTGAAATTGTAAGGTTGTGCAATTTATGACACTACATGATTACCCATTAACAAATTATTTTTTATCATTAAAGTCATAATTGTGTGTCCATAATTTATCACCAAACATATCTTCTTATTTTTTATGTTTATGTGAACTTTGTTAGTTATTTCAATGATGTGTTTCTTCTTGATATTCCCTTATAATTGGTGCAAAAACTTTATCAATTGAAAAAATATTTTTCAACCCATGTTTGCTTCATTTTTGTTTTGGTGTACATGAATATAATTTGGCTGAAAAATAGTTTTTTTATTTATTTCTATAATCTCATTTGAATTCAATAACATTATCTTGATTATTATTTGGAATGAATAACTTATATTCTTTAATTATATGTTTGTTTTTTTGGACTCTTACTTCCTAAAATATGACTTCTTTCAAGTCTCAAATCAATTTTCTAGCTCATCTAAAGGGTAAGTGCACCAAGATGGTTCCCAAAAAGGGGGCTTAAGTGGCCACTTTTTTTCTGTAATCAGGAAATACTAACCTTGGATGTGAAATTAAGGATAGTTAAACTCAAAATTTTGAGATGGAATAAAAAGAAGGTTTGAAGTACTCTGAGCCTACTTTCTAAACTACTAATTTATTTTGAAAATAGTTGAGATTAAGGGGTTCAAATGAGGTACTTACACAAATTGGTTTTTTTTTTTTTCAAAAACATAACATAGCAACTCTTGTACAACCCTCGTACAGTGAAATTTTTTTTAGTATTTTTAAAATCGCTACTATCAGAAGTTAGCTAACATTATGTAGTTGATGCATGATTTTTTTGATAAATTTTTAATGAATATTTTATTTTTTACTAATTTTCAAAGTGGACACTTCCTGAAAAACAAAATTTTGGTCGTACTACCCCTACAAATTTTGGAAACTAATTGAATTTTTTTTATTTTTTTAAATTTGTAGAATGGAGTCTAGTTTCTAAAAATGTAATTTATTTGAAATTTTTATGAATGGTTAATTTATAATGAAAAAACCACCAAACATTGGTTTTTTCCAAAAAAGAGACATACAAACAAAATAAATTATGGATGAAAGGATTAACATTGTTAGAAAGTGAAAAAAATTACATCATTGGATAGCTAAGAGAGAACCTAACATTACCCAAATGTTAGATTTCTTTGATATTGAAACACATGCAATCTTGACGGTGAGCATGAACACAATTATGTGAAATATTGTAGAATTTGTAAAAACATGTCTCTAGTCATTGGGAATGCCCTCCAAGCCTTTGGGTTGGTATTCCAAGGAAAATATCAATCCCAAGGCTTGGGGATTCCCAAAGCAATATATAAGGCACACATGTTATAACATGAGCGTGTTATATCTCATTTTTGGCATGGCTTTTGTTTTTTGCAAATGCCTTTCCAAAACGCGAGCGCGTTATAACGCGCTCACGTTTTGGTCTACATTGAATTTTTTTTCTTCTATTTTTCTTGTCTCTTTCTTCTTGTTATCTTTCAAAAAAACTATATACATGAAATAAACATTTAAGTATAAGTTGACATTTACATATGGGTATGTACAAGATCATCATGGAAAAAATAGGCCCTTAAGTGGCAAAAAATTTAGAAAAATAAGAGTTAGGCAACTTGATGTAAAAATTTGAATAAGTTATCTATATTATTTTAAAAATATGTAAGAATAGAATCTGTAGAAAATTGAATGTAGTTTCTAAACTACTAGGTTTGTTTACAAAAAAAAATCTATTTGGTGAAAATTTGAAATTTCAATACAGTGGTACTTAAATTTCAGGGAAAAAATAAGTAGGTGTTTGTCTGACCACCCTAACCATAATAAAG
>VDFB02373365.1:242433869-242464317 GCA_007258455.2 Sequoia sempervirens
TGGGAGATTGTTGGATGTTGTGGATGTGTTGCTGATATGTGGTTGTCATTAATGTCAACACTATTAGCATTTGGTGTATCTATTACTGTATTTGTCGAGGATATTAAAAAATTATAAGGAAAAGTGTTCCAGGTTCCTAGTGGAACTGCACGGGTCATAAAGGAATTTTGTTTTGTATGTAAAATATTAGCTAATGAGGATTACACGGTTTATTTTTTAGTATGACTAGATCATCTACCGAAAGTTTCAGAGGTCCACGTAAAGTTCTGTGTGAGTTATGGTCTGATAGTGTTTTGTTGGTCTTTGTTAGTGTTCCTGAATGAAGATTGTGTGATTTTGGTTATCTCAATCGTTGTGGATGCTTCTTTGTTGTTTCTTGGTGTTCTTAGATGTCTCTAGTTCATTCTCTATCTTTATGGTACATCCACATTAATCAGTGAGCTTGTGGGTGAAGATCTTTGTGTGCATGTTTGGTTTTTCATGTTTCTAGCCGACATGTTGTGGATCTTCAAGGTGAAATTAATTAAAGTCTTTTTGTATTGGAGATGCTAATTTGGGTCTCCACTATGTTGTTGTCGACCTTGGGGGATAACATTAAAAGTTTATTTGTAAAATTGGGCCTACATTACAAATATATTTTATTTTCTACGCTGATGAAGTTGTGATGGAATCTTATGTAGTAGATATATATCATTACTTCGTGTGCTCCTATGTGCGTGTGTACGAATATCATTACTGAGCAAAGTGTGAAGATGATTGTGTGAAGTGTGAAGAAGTGTTGAGCTTAATTGGAACTATAATCAGGCTTGAGCATAAGCTATTTTCTCAATTCATACCCTCCAAATTTTTAATCCAACTTTGTTGGGAAGTGAGCCCCTTTTGTAATTGAGAAGTGAGCTCTAGGCAATGTGCTTGAATGCATGTGCGTTCCTCTTATTGTTCTTCATTATACTTTTAGTAGGGTATAATCTTCTGGACTAACATCCACCATGGTTTTTCCCCTAACAGTGTTTCCATGTAAAAGAAAATTGTGTTCTTTGTCTCTCTAATGTGTTAATTGCTTATGGTTAATTTTTCATTCATCAATTATGAGATTAAGGATAAGCTAAGTTAGAAAAAGTTTAAATTTCTGTGACAACTGATTCACCCCCCCCCCCTCTCAGTTGTTTTTCCTTTTTTTTCCAACCAACAATTGGTATCAAAGCTAGTTCCTCTGAAGAAGTATAACAGCTTGAGGTGATACGGGATGGCAACATCAACATTCAAGAAGGACAGTCCTAGATTTGATGGCACCAACTACTCACTGTGGAAAGTTAGGATGCAATTTCATCTATAGTGTATTGGTGATGCTTATTGGAAGATTACAAGAGATAAATATATTATTCCTTAGAATGGTCCCTCCTCTGCTGATGAGATCAAAGATGTTGAAAGTAATACCAGAGCTATGGAAGCATTGGTGAGCACTCTAATAGATTCAGAGATGGCTAATGTGATAGTTTTGCATAAATCTCATGAGATCTAGATGAAGCTGGAAACTTTGTGTGGAGGAGATATACAAGTGAAGATGGCTAAGCTACAAAGCTTAAAATGAAAGTATGAGAATCTGAAGATGGGTGAAGATGAAAATATTACTTTTTTTATGCAGAGTAAATGAAATAGTGCTAGGTATTAAATTTGCCTGTGGTTAGTGAGTGGGGATGACATTGTGGCTAAGATACTAAGATCCTTGCCTCCTTACAAAATGAAGGTTCATGTTATTGAAGAATTTATTTTTGTAAACAAGATGACAAGAGATACACTGATAGGGAAGCTTGCTACTTTTGAAATAAGTGAATTTGGTGAATCTACACCAAAAACTAAATCTACATTCAAAGCCACTATATCCGATAGTTACAGGAAAAGATACAGTCTAGGAGAGAGCTCCAAAAAGATATCTAAATATGATGAAGAACTGAAACAACTCGAAGACAAAGAAAGAGAAGTACAAGAACTGGAAGCACTAAAAGAAAGAAGGAAGAGGAAAAGGTAAGTATGAAGATGTATTTCCTATTAAATGTTTTTCATGCAGTAAGATAGGTCATTTTTGTTCAAGATGTCCTGAAAGAGTTCCTAGGACTAAGCCTAGAAAACCTAGATTCCAAAAGAAATGCTACTTTGCTGAAGAAGCAATAACTGATGATGATTCTAATAAAGATAATGGAAATGAAGATGAATGGGATTTCATTGCTACCATTGAAATAAATTTGTGCCTACTAAATCTATTGAAGATAAGAAATCTCTTGCAGCTTGAGTTGAGGAGAAAGATGAGTGGGTCATTGATAGTGGATGCTCACATCATATGACTAGTGATAAAAGCAAGTTTGTGAGTCTAGAGAAGTATGACGGTGGGGTTGTAAGATTTGGAGATAACAATGCTTGTGTGATTCATGGAAGAGTTTCTATTAGCCTTGGTGGTAAGGAAAACACTAATGATGTTCTCTATGTTGAAGGCCTAAAGCATAACTTGTTAAGTGTTGGATAGATGGTACACAAGAGATATGATCTACAGTTCAAGAATGGTAAATGCAAGATTTGTGGGAGTTTTGGAAACATGATTGCTACTAGTGTGCAAACTAAAGGTAATATTTTTCACTTGAATACTACTAGTGGAAGTTGTTTAATTGCTCAAGTATACGAAATTTGGTTGTGGCATAGGAGGTTGTGTCATGTAAACTTTGAAAACATTATCAAGATAAGTTCTACTCAAACAATGAGAGATTTTCCTAGGTTAGTGAAGCTTGCTAATGTAATCTTCCAAGAATGTCAGATGGGTAAACAAAATAGAGTCTCCTTCTAGAGAAAACAATTTCATTCAAATAATGTGTTGGAATTGCTACATACTGATCTTTGTGGTCCCTCTAGAGTTATAAGTATTCATGGAGAAAAATATTTTATTCTGGTCATTGATGATTACTCTAGAATGATTTGGGCTTCCTTCTTAAGAGAAAAGTGTGAAGCATTGGAAAAATTTAAAAGTTTCAAGGCCATGGAAGAAAATGAAAAAGGTTTGAAAATCAAATTCCTGAGATCTGATAGAGGTGGTGAATTCATTTCAAAAGAGTTCAATTCTTATTATGAAGAACATGGAATTAAAAGATAGTTATCTGCTCCTCGAACCCCTCAACAGAATGGAGTTGCAAAAAGAAAGAATAGAACAATTTTGGATTCTGCCAGAACAATGATGATGGAAGGGAATGTGTCTCAAATGTACTAGAGTGAAGAGGTAAGAACTGTTGTATATACTTTGAATCAAGTAAATGTGAATGGTGATTCTAGTAAGACCCCTTATGAATTATGGTTTGGTTACAAGCCTACTATTAAGTATTTCAAGATCTTTGGAAGAAAATGTTATATCAAGAGACAAGATGATATAGGCAAGTTTGATACTATAAGCGATGAAGGAATATTCCTAGGTTACTCCACAAAGAGCAAGGCATACCAATGCTATAACAAAATACTGAGAAAGATTGTTGAGAGTGCAAATGTCAGAGTTTATGAGGACTTTGTCAAATCATCCAGACAATGCAACTATGATTCAGATGAAGACAACAAAAATCAAGGGAAGAACACTCAAACACTGAATCTACTTAAAATTATTCCATATGTTCTAGTAAGGAAACCACAAGTTGTTCTGAAAAATCAAGTCAGTCAAGAAACACAGACAAGTGCAAGTGTAGAAGAAAGTTCAAAAGACACAGAAGTCCAAGAAAGTCCCAAGACTCCAAGGTATGCAAAGTTGAATCACTCTGAAAGTAAAATCATAGGAGATAAGAGTAAAGGAGTACAAACTAGAAGAAAAATTACAAAAGAATATTGTCTGATTTCCAAGATTGAACCTAAGAGTGTCACTGAAGCCTGTCAAGATGAACACTGGCTAGAAGCCATGAAAGAAGAATTGACACAAATTGAAAAGAATGACACATGGACACTGGTTCCTAGGCCCAAAGAAAAGAATGTGATTAGTACTAAGTGTGTATTCAGAAACAAGCTAAATGGGGAAGGTGAAGTGGTCTGGAATAAGGCAAGACTGGTATGTAAAGGGTACTCTCAAATGGAAGGTATTGATTTCAAAGAAACATTTTCCCCTATTGCTAGAATTGTAGTAAAATTATTTCTTGCTTATGTTGCTTATAAGAACTATAAAGTCTATCAAATGGATGTAAATTTTGTATTTTTGAATGGGGGACTAGAAGAAGAAGTGTACAATGAACAACTTGATGGATTTTAGCTAACAGATAAGGAAGAAATGGTTTGAAAATTGAAGAAAGCTTTGTATGGACTCAAAGAAGCCCCAAAAGCCTGGTACGCTAGATTGGACAAATATCTACTGAAGCTTGGATTCACTAAAGGTATTGTTGATAGTAACCTATACTTCAAGTTAGATCATGATAAGGAGTTAATCATAGAAGTCTTTGTTGATGACATCATTTTTGGTGGAGATGATAATCTATGTATGAAGTTTGCTGATGAGATGAAGAGTGGATCTGAGATGAGCATGATTGGTGAAATGAATTTCTTTCTGGGATTGAAAATTACATAGTTAGACTAAGGGATTTTCATATCTCAGTCCAAATATGTGAAAGAATTGTTGAAGAAGTTTGGAATGGAAGAATCCAAAAATGTTGGTACTCCCATGGTAACCAGATGTAAGTTGACTCAGAATGATGACTCTCCTAAGGAAAATCAAACTAGATATAGGTCAATCATCAGTGGATTGCTCTACTTGACTCAGATTAGACTGTATATTATGAATGTTGTATGTATGGTTGCTATATTTCAAGCTAATCCAAAAGAATCACATGTGACTGTTGTTAAAAGAATCTTTAGATATTTGAAAGGAACAGTTGAATTTGGACTTTGGTATCCAAAGGATGATGATCTCATTTTGTGTGCATACATTGATGTTGATTGAGTTGGTGATGTGGATGATAGAAAAAGTACTAGTGGCGGTGCTTTCTTCTTAGGGAAGAAGTTGGTATCCTAGTTAAGTAAAAAGAAAAACTCAATTTCTCTATCTACTGCTGAAGCATAATATATTGCTACTCCCAATAATTGTACTCAGGTTATATGGATGAAACAAATGTTGAGAGATATCAGAGTAATATATGAAGAGCCTATTGCCATATACTGTGACAACTCAAGCACAATAAACATATCAAGGAATCGAGTGCTACACTTTAAGACTAAACATATATCAATCAAGTTTCATTTCTTGAGGGAGAAAGCGAATGAGAAAGAATTCAAATTCGAGTATGTGCCTACCAAAGAATAAATTGTAGATATATTTACTAATCCATTGCCAAAGGATACTTTTGAGTATCTCTAGGGAATGCTAGGGGTAATTACCCCTCCTAATAGGAACTAAATGATGCATTTAATTGCATCAATCCATGAGCCTCATTGCTATATCATGATCTGGATTGATGTTTTCGTGGCTGCTACTCAGGGGGAGTAGTCAAATGTCCAGATATGTGGTTTAGAGCATGTGTATGGAAAGGTCATAGTTACCTTTGCCATTGATGTCAAAGGGGGAGAAGAGTTAGGTGAAAAAAATCTTAGGGGGAGAAGTGCTACATGAAAAATATTTTCAAAAATGAAGTTGGGTTGATGGTATTTTTCACATCATGTGTTGCCATCAATGCCAAAGGGGGAGATTGTTGGGAGAGTGTTGGATGTTTTGGATGTGTTGCTGATATGTGGTTGTCATTGATGTCAAAACTATTAGCATTTGGCGGATCTATTACTGTATATGCTGAGGATATTGAGAAAATTATAAGGAAAAGTGTTCCAGGTTCCTAGTGGAACTACGTAGGTCATAAAGGTGTTTTGTTATGTACATAAAATATTAGCTGATGTGGATTAAAGGGTTTATTTTTTAGTATTACTAGATCATCTACTGGAAGTTTCATAGGTCCGCATGAAGTTCTGTGTGAGTTATAGTCTGACAATGTTTTGCTGGTCTCTATCAGTGTTCCTGAATGAAGATTGTGTGATTCTGGTTATCTCAGTCATTGTAGATGCTTCTTTGTTGTTTCTTGGTGTTTCTACATGTCTCTAGTTCATTCTCTATCTTTGGGGTACATCCACATTAAATGGTGAGCTCGTGGTTGAAGATCTTTGTGTGCATGTTTGATTTTTCATGTTTCTGGCCAACGTGTTGGTGATAGTGTGTTCTAGATCTTCAAGGTGAAATTAATTAAAGTATTTTTGTATTGGAAATGTTAATTTGGATCTCCACTATGTTGTGAAGAACCTTGGGGGATACACATTAAAAGTTTATTTGTAAAATTGGGCCGACATTGAAAATTTATTTTATTTTCTTGGTCAATGAAGTTGTATTGGAGTCTCATGTAGTGGATATATAAGAGCGATTGTGTGATCAGTGGAAAGTATGCTTCATGTGCTCCTATGTGAATATGTGTGAATATCATTATTGAGCAGAGTGTGAAGAATATTGTGTGAAGTGTGAAGAAGTGTTGAGCTTAATTGGAACTATAATCAAGCTTGAGTAGAAGCTATTTTCTTAGTTCATACCCTCTGGATTTTTAATCCAACTTTGTTGGGCAGTGAGCCCCTTTTGTAATTGAGAAGTGAGTTGTAGGCAGTGTGCCTGAATGCATGTGCATTCCTCTTATTTTTCTTCATTATACTTATAGTAGGGTATAATCTTGTGGACTAACATCCACTGTGGTTTTTCCCCTAACAGGGTTCCCACGTAAAAAAAATTGGTGTTATTTTTCTCTTTGATGTGTTAATTGCTTATGGCTAATTTTTCATTCATTAGTTATGAGATTAAGCATAAGTTAAGTTAGAAAATTTTTAAATTTATGTGGCAACTGATTCACCACCCCTCTCAGTTGTTTGTCCTTGTTTTTCCAACAAGGAGACCTAAGAGAGAGAGAGAGAGAGTTCTCTAGTTAGGGTGGGAGGGAGAGACCTAAGATATGGAGAGGGGGTGGGACAGAAAGAGAGGGAGAGGGATAGATAGGGAGTGGGAGAGAGATAGAGAGATAGATAGAGAGATATAGATGAAGAGAGAGTGAGGGGTGTGAGGGAGAAACCACAGAGAGAGAGAGAGAGAGAGTGTGTGTGTGTGTGTGTGTGTGTTTTCTCTAGTTAGTGTGGGAGGGAGAGACTTGAGAGAGGGGGAGGGGGTGGGAGGGAGAGACGTGAGAGAGAGAGGGGGTAGGAGGAGAGACTTGAGAGAAGGAGGGGTTTGGAGGATATAATGAGAGAGAGGGAGGGGTGGGAGGGATAGAGGAGAGAGGAGAGAAGAGAGAGAGATAATGAGGGAGAGAGAGAGAGAGAGGAGAGAGAGAGTTCTCTAGTTAGCGTGGGAGGGAGAGACTTAAGAGAGGGAGAGAGAGAGAGTTCTCTAGGTAGGGTGGGAGGGAGAGACTTAAGAGAGAGAGAGTTCTTAGTTAGGGTGGGAGGGAGAGACTTGAGAGAGGGAGAGGGGTTGTGAGAGGGAGAGGAGGTGGAAAAGAGAGACCTGAGATATAGGGGCTAAGAGGAAGAGAGAGAGAGAGAGAGATTATCTAGTTAGAATGGGAGGTAGAGACTTGAGAGAGGGAGAGGGGGTGGGAAGGAGAGAACTGGGAGAGAGGGAGTGGGAGAGAGAGAGAGAGAGGGGGTGAGGGAGAGACCTTAGAGAGAGACAGAGAGAGTGTGATTATATAGTTAGGGTGGGAGGCAGAGACTTGAGAGAGGGATAGGGAGTGGAAGGGAGAGAACTCAAAGATAGGGAGTGGGAGAGGGAGAGAGAGAGGGGGGGTGAGGGAGAGACCTTAGAGAGAGATAGAGTGTGTGTCTTCTCTAGTTATGGTGTGAGGGAGATACTTGAGAAGAGGGGAAGGGGGTGGGAGGGAGAGGGGACCTAGGAGGGAGAGACCTAAGAGAGAGAGATAGAGGGAGTGAGAGATATACCTGAGAGACAGAGAGAGGGTGGGAGGGATAGAAGGAGGGATAGGCCTGAGAGAGAGTGGGAGAGAGAGGGGGTTGGACCTAAATCCTAAGCCATAAACGATAAATCCTAAACCCTAAATACTAAACCCTAAACCCTAAACCATAAACCATAAAGCCTAAACCAAAGAGAGAGAGATGGGGGGGAGTGAGTGTGTGAGAGAGAGAAACATAAAGGGAAGGAGGAATGTTGGGAGATTAAGAGAGAGGGAGAGAGGGGGGAGAGTGAGAGGGAATGAGGGAGGGAGAGGTAGAGAGAAGTATATAGTGAAGGAGAGATAGAGAGAGGGGAGGGAGAGAGAGAGAGAGATAGAGAGAATTAGAGAGGGGAGGAGGGAGGGATAGAGGGAGAGAGATGTGTGATAAAGAGAATGAGAGAGAGAGGAGGGAAGGAGGAAGGTGGAGAGATTAAGAGAGAGAGGAAGGAGGGTGAGAGATAGGCAGAGAGGGATAGGTTAGAAAGAGAGTAGAGAGGGAAGGTGGTTGGGATGAAGGAAGAGAGAGAGAGAGAGAGAGGAGGTAGGGAGAGAGATCTAAGTAGAGGGGGATAGGTTAGTAGAGTTAATTAGAGAGGGAAGGTGGGTGGGAGGAAGGAAGAGAGAGAGAGGGGGAGATAGAGAAAATTAGAGAGGGAAGGAGGGAAGGAGGAAATGAGGGAGGGATGGAGGGGGAGAGAGAGGTTAGATAGATAGAAGTATATATGGAAGGAGAGAGTGTGAGAGAGAGGTCTAGAGCATAAGGGATAAAAAATGAGTGAGATAGAGACAAAAAGATGATACAACTTGTTGATTACTGAAATTTGACCTCCTGATTACTGAAATTTGACATGTTGATTACTGAAATTTGACTAAGTCTAAATTTTTTTAGATCTTCCAAACACTAGAATTTGCATTATAAATCCTAGAGATCTGAAACCACTCTCAAACATCCTACCTATATACATGAAATATAACTTAAAGTATAAGAAAGTAAACGTCCATATGTAAATTTCAACTTATACTTAAATGTTTATTTCATGTATATAGTTTCCCTGAAAGATAACAAGAAAAAAGAGACAAGAAAAAGAGAAGAAATTTTTTTCAATGTAGACCAAAACGCGAGCGCATTATTAAACGCTTGCATTTTGGAAATGTTTTTTTTATTTCAAAAAATGCACATTTTTTGAACTCAAAATGCATGCATTTTTTAAAATTTAAACCATAACGTGAGCATGTTATAACATGCTCATGTTATGGCTTGGTAATGACCGATCCTAGGCTTGGTCATTACCAAGCCATAACGCGAGCGTGTTTTACTATAATGCAAGCGTGTTTTACTATAACACGAGCATGTTTTACTATAACGCACTCGCGTTTTTAATATTTCAGGATGAAAAGGTAAATTAGCCACAAATTGGCTACCCATATTCATGCACTTGCCCTAGATGAATCATAGAAATCATGAATATTAGATTCATTTCTCTCATATGAAACATCATTATGTGTAATTCAATATTGCTTTTGGATTAGATTATGTTAGCATTTTTTGCATCAACGTTTCTAATCACACTCCATGATCCATGATCATTAGGATGGTAGAGAGTGTAAGAGGAAATTAAATAGAGTGTGATCCAAAACATTGATGCAAAAAATGCTAACACAATCTAATCCAGAAGCAATATTGAATTCTACATTATAGATTGTGGAGACTTGATATCACTAATCATTGTGTCTCAAAAAATGTATTTAATATAAAATGAATAGCATCTAAAATTGGATTATAATATCTTTCTATTTTGACCACTTTGTCTTCATGTACAATTTAACACATTGATGTAAAAATGAAGGTACAAATTTACATTTCTCAACATATAGTCTACAAAGAAAAACATCAAATCCATGTGAAAAAAGGAATAACATTCAATATTGCATTTCTTTAGATCTAATGTGAATCCTCCAAATAATGAAATACAATGTATGAATTAATATTCCATTTATCAATTTTATTGCAACCCTTAAATATGCATATACTTTATTCTTGATATGACTATTGAAAATATTAACTTTCAATATAAATATTATATTTAAATTCAAGATATATTACCAATTGAGTAGGATATGTGTCATGAATACTTTCCCCAATAAATAATGAACCATAATAATTGTCTTGGAATCTTTGAATTAGAAAAAGTAACTAATGGTAGCATAGGAGAAGATGTAGCATCAATTTTACATACAAAATCATAATCATCATTAATATCTTCAATTTCAATATATTCTATATTCTTGGAATTCTTTACAAATAGATTTGTAACAAAATTTAAAATAATTATTAGCAAATGGAACTAATGGGTTGCAATTATTGTTAGTCATCAAACTTTGGCTGCATTATTTTAGATATTGAACCTTCTGTTTAGGCCATATACATTTGTGTAAAGTATCCACTAAATTGATGATACGGGTACTATATTCATTCTCATTATCCCATTTAGGGAGAGGTTGAGTAGTATCTATAGGATGAATAGGAGGAAGAGTGACAATGTTATCACTCAATAATGTTGTAAGAAATTTTTATAGAATCATTAGTAAGCTCCCTTCTATTATATTGTCTAAAGTAAAGAAAAATAAATGCATTATTCAAATAAATATTCCTTCTTTTCATGACACATTGAAAAATATGAATAATTTTAACTTGAACCATAAAAAAGTTTCTTGCAAGAAACTTAGATCTCATTATTTTTTCATGAGCACATAGATCTATAAGTAAATTAAGAATATTGAGATACAAATCATATTAGATTATTTTTTAAGCCCTTTGATAAACACAGTTTGAAGCTTATAAACATGCAAAGGTGTAAGCAATTTGGAACATTGGAACACATTGAAGATAATATCATAAAATAGTCACCTATTCTTTTATTTGAACCTTGGATGAAGTCAACCAAATTGGACATTTCATAACTCTATGGCCCAAATAATTTTGAATTTATTTTAAAAAAGAGTTAAATCACTAAATGAATGAATAGATACATGAGATAATATATAAAAGCATTAAATAGAATAATATTTGAGTGGTTTTGGAAATAATTTTTCTATCATTCTATCATATATAAAATTTATGCATGCATCTAGATATAAGACTAAGTTTTGTATTAGATTCTCATTTTTCATCATATGCATAAAAACTGCAGGGTAAAACTACAAAGCTATGTTACACTTTTATAAAGGAACCGACCAACACTAATCTAAATTTTAAACTTGAATCACTAGAAAGTGACAGATATGTTTTGAATTTTTAAATGATGTAAACTAATAAAATGTTTATTTTTTAGTGTATTTTATGTTTATATTTTTTTGAAAAAATTAAAAAATTATTTGAATATAATTTTTTTATAAATTAGCACTATAATTTAGTTATTGATAAAATGCTAAAAAAATGATGTTACATGAGACGTCAAGCTTTATATAGGATTTTTTTTTTCCTTCAATTTTTTTTCATATACTTATAACTTGAAACTTTAGGGCATGGATATATTTTCTTGCAACTTTAATAAATATATATTTTTGAATAAATATTTAAATGTGCATGTATGAAAACGTGATTGTTTCCACTTGATGTCAACTTTTATATTAAATATCTATCTAAAATAGAAAACAAATTATATTATCTTAATCTAGATTATTTTATCTAGGGCATCATATTTTTTTTAATAAGTTTTAGTATTTTTCTTGACATGGTAATCAACCTAATATTTTTGTGTTGATAACCTACTTTTAGTAAATAAATAAATAAATATAAATAATAGTTAAACTATTAAAATAAATATATATTTGAAAACTACACTTATGGGTCTACAAAAGGGTATTTTTACATTTAAAAAAAATGTTATTTATATAAGTAAGAGTTGTTGAAACATTAAAATTTTCAAATAATCTCATTTTTTTAGTAAATTGGCCTCAAAGTGGTGCTACATATGCATTTAGCCAACAATTTTAGTTGGAAAAGTTGTGGACACATTTAACTTATCTAGAATGAATCTTACTAGATCATATGTTTGACCAAAATTGATTTTTAGTTATAAATACTAAAATTCACTTGTGTTGATAAGATGGTCCAAAGTGTGACACAAATTTTTCCCTTTACCTTGCAATCTTACAAATATCATAGGCAATAAATGTGTCACAACCTAAAAAAAAGTGGATTTTTTCTATGATAAAAAAATCATCATATTGTCCAATATTCTTGCTATCCACTTTCCTATTCACTTCATCAATCTTTTGGATTAGTGAATCTAGGGTGGAGGAGGAGATGGTACCATATGATGGGTTAAGATTGTGATGCTCATATATGCATAAGATGCATGAGAGGGATACATGGTCTAATGGTTAGGTCAAAAGAATGGTACAATGAATATCTCTAGTGACATTATATAGGCTTTGGAAATATTATAGTTGGATCTATCTTGGCTAAGTAATGAGCTAATAGGATCAATGATGGAGGATGATAGAGGTATGCAAAAGATATGTTGCAATAATGCAAAGTAGAATGATAATGATGTATGAAGTAATTGTTGATGTATGGTTTATGGTAGAGGTGCTAATGATTACTGGATGATAATTTTTTGGTGCAGATAGAGATAAATGCACTAATCTTAAGTGATGATGCAATCTTAACATAAATTTCCTCTAAATTTTATTTTGCATACTCATAATTTTCAAAAAAATATTTGAAGCATATTCAATAGACTCCCCACGTTAACCAAACTAGAAAGCTATGTAGAAAAATATTATTGTTGGATATGTGCCTCATGATCATAATCATCACCTATGTTTGTCTCAAAGTTTGACCACCTATAAAGATGACACTATTATTGGAATAAGTGTCTATATTATGGTTTAAGTGAAGGATTCATCTCAATATAGCACAATGATTATATATATCCCTTAGCATTAACAATAACATGAATTGGATTACAATATTAAAGATATATTAGATATACAAAATGCTAGAGTAAACCATATGTTTGAATCAAAGGTGTGTAAGGGTTGATGTAAATATAGGCAACAATTTTGATCACCAAACCCTATAAAAATATATACCAGTGAGTCTCTAAAGATTAGTTACAAAGTTTAAATTTAAAAAATTACAATATCAAAATTAAATTACACACAAATATGGTTATAGGTTGATATAACCATGGTTGGGCGACAATGGTAACCTAATGGCTATTTTGCAGAAAAGGATAGGAATCTTGATCCTCATGGTAGGGCTACCTACAGTAAACAGGTTCTCTGACATTGGGGTCCCACTGGTAATCCACGAGGGCAACATGCAAGAAGATCAAATACAAAAAGGCATAGATTCTCGAGGCCAAGCTGGGTGCCATTTCCTGCTCATAGGGTTTTGAATAAAGATAAACAACCAATTCTCGACATCTGTGAAGATGATAGAATTTCAAATAGGGAGAACGAGGGTTTTTAGAGAAGGCATTTTGAAGAAAATCTGCGGTTTACTAATAATTTTTATTAGGACATGGAGGTAGATTTTAGATCTATGAATGATGCAGGAGCATCTAGTGGTGTGAGGGCAATCCTACATCATCCAAAAAAAGAAAGATTTTAATTTTCTTTTGGTTGTTTCTTAGATGTTTTTGCATTTCTGGATACCCCTTTAGCTATTAAAATATTTGAAGCCAAATTTGAGGCCCTTAGAGGCCTAGGATGGGCCTGAAAATCTATGAGAAGCCCACTGCGTCTTTTTGAGAGCTTTCTGAAAATGTATTATCATTGAAAATCAGACGGTCGGATTAAAAGTTATGGCTTCCGGAAGTTGGTACATTTTTAGAAATGTGCTAATTTTCGAATGTGAATTCAAATGTGAATTTCAAATTGTAATTTGGGAGCCAAACCGCCAAATCTCAAATTTGAATGTTGTTTTGGCTCCAAATTGGAAAGGAGCTCTATTTAGGGGTGAGATTTCTAATTTTTGGTAGCTTTTTGGGGAAAAGAGTTTGCATACTGCGAAAGGGGATTTTCTGTAATTTCTATAATTTTTTTGAAACTTTTGTAGCTTGCATGTATCACAGAGCTCGAGGATTTGGGATCCTTTGCATGTAAGATTTCTATTATTGAATAATAATAAATTATTCTAGTTATGTGCATTATTCTTGTGTCTCGGGTTTGCTCCCTCGTCAGGTGGTATCAGAGCAAGTTTTCTTGAGCATGTGGACAGATCGCCGATCATGAGGCAGTTTGCACTTGGACCGTGGTTTTGGGTTCAAGATATCCAAGATGCCTCCAAGAGTGATGCCTGGTAGGCATGGTGGTGCCAGAGGTGGCAGAAATGTTGGTGGAAGAGACCCATTTGCGGTTGAGGGTTTCAGATCCCTCCAGAGACAAATTGATGCATTGCAAGAACAAATGAGAAGAGGGTTAGACCCAGGAAGGAGAGGAGAAACCAAAGATGAAGAAGAGGTGGAAGATATAGATGTAGAAGAGGAAGAAGAAGTGATTGATCAAGATCAAATTGTAACTGATTAGGGCCATTTCAAAGATTAGGAAAATACCCAGAATAGAAGTACCCAGTTATTCCAGAAGTTTGAACCCAGAAGAGTTGATCGACTTGATCAATGAGTTAGAAGAGTATTTTGAGTATGAAGAAGTAGAGGACCCAGATCGGGTTAAGTTTGCAAAAATGAAGCTGAAGGGCCATGCCAATATTTGGTGGAAAGAGGTCTAGTTGGAGAGAAATCGAAGAGAAAAAAGAAATATCAGTAGTTGGGATCGCATGGTGGAGAAACTAAAGAAGCAGTTCATACCAGTGGACTACGAGTTAGATCTGCTAAAGAAATTGCAAGGGTTGAAGCAAGGGAGTAGATCTGTGAAAGAATACATAGAATATTTTCACAAGATGATCATCAGAACGGACCATGCAAAGGCCAAAAAGGAGAAGGTAGCCCGTCATCTTAATGGGTTATGACTGAGCATTCAAGAGGAGCTAAGCCTAGTTAGAATGACCATGATTGAGGATGCATACCAATTTTCTCTAAAATTTGAGGAGAAGCTGAACAAAAGATTTGACAGCAAGCAAAAAGGATGAGGAAGTAAAAGCGGAAGGGGTAATGGAAGATCTTCTAGAAGCCGAAATGAGGATGAAAGGAAAAATGAAGATGTGGGTATTGGTCAAAGCCGGAAGAATGATAACTTCTACCACCCTCGTGATCAAAATAGTGGTGATCAAAGAGGTAGAGGACAAGGAAAATCTGGGCAGGACTCAGAAGAGGTGGTTTTAGAGGATCTTCTTTCCATTGTGGTGAAGAAGGGCATCAAGCCTATGAATGTCCACAACACCAAGGAAGGACAGATAGAAGGCCAGAAGGTCATGGAAGGGTTGCACATGCAGATGAGGAGGCTCAATCCGAGCATTCAGATGATGTGGAAAGGGGAGAAGCCCTAGTGGTTAGAAGAGCCCTAGTGACTAAAGAGAAGGAACTAGAATAGAGGAAGAATCTATTTCGCATGAGGTGCAAGTGTGAAGAAAAATGTTGTGATGTCATTATTGACAGTGGAAGCACCAATAATCTGGTGTCAGAAGATATGGTTACAAATTTGAAGTTGAAAAGGGAAAGGCATCCACATCCATATTGGATTTCCTAGTTGTAGAAAGACCACAAAGTTCTTGTCAATGAGCAGTGCCTAGTGAAGTTCAAGATTAGAAGCTACCATGATGAGGTACTCTATGATATCATCCCCATGGATGCGTGTCACATGTTGTTGGGGAGGCCGTGGCAGTTCGATAGGCATGTTGTACATGATGGACATGCAAACACATATTCCTTGATGAAGGATGGAATCTGCCATAAGTTGAAACCCCTGAAGAAGGATGAAGAAAAGGTATGCAATAGTGCTAGAATTTGTTTTGTCGATGGAAGGAAATTTTTAGAAGGCATGAGCGTATGTGTTATGCATTGATTCCTAGAATGGATAAGGAAGATAGTAAGAAGGTGCTAGTAGAAGTTTCTAGACTATTGGATGAGTTTCATGAGATTATTTCTGATAACGTACCTAAGGGTTTACCACCAATGAGGAAGATCAGTCATCAAATTGACTTGATCCCTAGAGCCAGTTTGCCAAATAAGGCAGCTCACAGAATGACTCCTACAGAAAATGAGGAGTTGAACAGACAGGTTCAGGAGTTGTTCAGAAAGGGTTTGATTCAAGAGAGTTTGAGCCCATGTGCAGTACCTACAGAACTAGCACCAAAGAAGGATGGGAAGTGGAGGATGTGTATAGACTCACGGGCCATAAATAAGATAACAATCAAGTACAGATTTCCCCAGCCAAGGATGGATGACCTAATGGACTATTTAAGTGGAGCACAGTACTTCACGAAGATTGATCTGAAGAGCAGATATCACTAGATCCAGATTCGAGAGGGTGATGAATGGAAGACTACCTTCAAGACCAAGGAGGGCCTGTACAAGTGGTTAGTCATGCCCTTTGGGCTAACCAATGCACCGAGCACATTCATGTGGCTCATGAACGAGGTATTGAAAGAGTTTATGGGGAATTTTGTTATTGTGTACTTAGATGGTATTTTAATATTCAATAAGTCCCTAGGTGAGCATTTGATGCATATTCATAGAGTCTTTGAAAAGTTGAGAGAAGAGAAATTGTTGATTAATCTAAAGAAGTGTAGTTTTGTGAAGGAGTTAGTGTACTTGGGGTTTGTTGTCTCGACAGAAGGTCTCAAGATGGATCCAGAGAAGGTGAAGGCTATTCTGGAATGGCCTACCCCAAGAACTACTACTGAGGTGAGATTTTTCCATGGTTTGGCCAACTTTTACAGAAAGTTCATTAGAAACTTCAGTAGTATTTGTGCACCCCTAACTGAAACAATGAGAGGGGATAGAAAAGAGTTCAAGTGGAGCACTGGAGCAGCGAAGAGTTTTGATCTGTTGAAGCAGAAGGTAACAAAATAACTAGTTTTAGTCCTCCCAAATTTCAATAAGGTGTTTCAGGTGGATTGTGATGCTACTGGTTGTGCCATTGGAGCAGTGATGAGTCAAGAAGGTAAGCCCATTGCCTATTTCAGTGAAAATTTAAATGATGCAAAGAGAAAGTACTTTGTATATGATCAGGAATTTTATGCAATACTTCAAGCATTAAAGAAATGGAGACATTATCTGTTGCTGAAGGAATTTGTTTTGTATACTGATCATCAAGCATTATAGTACTTGAGTAGTCAGGGAAAATTAAATTAGAGGTATATGAAATGGGTAGAATTTTTGTAGAGTTATACCTTTGTTTTAAAGCATAGGAGTGGCAAGTCGAATAGGGTTGTAGATGCCTTAAGTAGGAGGAAAATATTGTTGATAGAGATGCAAATTGAAGTGGTTGGGTTCAACGAACTCAAGACATTGTACCCTAAAGATCTTGATTTTGCAGAGGCTTGGAAAGCTTGCAAGGAGCTTGTTACAGTTGACAGGACGAAGTGGCTGGATTTCATAATCTAGGATGGAATGTTGTTTAAGGGAAGCCATTTGTGTATTTTGAGGAGTTCCATGAGGGAGAACCTGATAAAGGAGAAGCATAGTGGAGGAATGGCAGGAAATTTTGGTCGGGATAAGACCATTTCCATTATCAGTGAGCATTATTATTGGCCTTAGTTATCACAAGATGTGAAGAAGTTTGTGCAGAGTTGCAAGGTATGTCAGATGGCTAAAGGAGTGAGCCAAAATACTGGGTTGTATCAGCCCTTACCTATACCAGAGAGGTCGTGGGAGGATATAAGTATGGACTTTTTTCTTGGTTTTCCAAGGATGCAAAGAGGGAATGATTCAGTATTTGTGGTAGTTGACAAGTTTTCGAAGATGGCACACTTCATCCCATGCTAGAAGACCCATGATGCAGTCCATATTGCTGACATGTTCTTCAGAGAGGTGGTGAGGCTACATGGTTTGCCAGATAGTATAGTCTCAGATCGTGAAACAAAATTTGTTGGGTACTTTTGGAGGACCTTGTGGAAGAATTTGAAAACAGAGTTGAAGTTCAGTTCTACACACCATCCAAAAACAGATGGGCAGACTGAGGTTGTGAATAGAAGTTTGGGTAACCTACTTAGATGCTTGGTAGGAGATAAACCCAAGGGATGGGACTTGATCTTGCCCCAGGAAGAATTTTCTTACAATAATTTTGTCAACAAAAACACTGGTATACCACCATTTCAGATTGTGTATGGAGGTAGTCCCAGGACAGCTCCAGAATTGAGAAAGATGGACCAAGAGAAGAAGACAAGTGCTGAAGCCGAAGACTTTGTAGAGCACATCAAGAATATACATGAGAAGGTAAGAGAACGTATTAAGAAGATGAATATATAGTATAAAACTAAGGCAGATCAGAAGATGAGGTATAAGGAGTTTCAGATTGGTGATGAAGTGATGGTCCACTTGAGGAAAGAAAGGTTTCCAATGGGAACCTATAACAAATTGAAAATGAAGAAGTTCGGTCCCTGTAAAATTTTGAAGATACATGATTCAGGGAATGCATATGAGGTAGAGTTGTCAGATGGAATCAACATTTCCCCTATGTTCAATATTTTAGATTTGATAGAGTATCATGAAGGTGGTGCAGAGGAAGTACCAACAATGGAACAATGTGACATTCTAGCACCTACTTCAAAAAAGGAGGAGATTGAAGAAATCCTAGATAGCCATGTGGGAAGGAGTACCAGAAACAGGCAGTATGAAGAATATCTGGTGAAGTGGAGGGGAAGGCCTATGGAAGATTCATCCTGGCTATCTAAGGCAAAGGTTGACCATTTGTGTTTTCCTCAACCATCTGAGACGTGACAGGGTCACTTCTCAAATTACCTTGGGTGTCTGATGCAGGAGCATCTAGTGGTGTGAGGGCAATCCTACATCATCCAAAAAAAGAAATATTTTAATTTTATGTTGGTTGTTTCTTAGATGTTTTTGCATTTCTAGATACCCCTTTAGCTATTAAAATATTCGAAGCCAAATTTGAGGCCCTTAGAGGCCCCAGATGGGCCCAAAAATTTGTGAGAAGCCACATCGTCTTTTTGAGAGCTTTCCGAAAAGGTATTATTATTGAAAATCCAATGGTCGGATTAAAATTTATGGCTTTCGAAAGTTGGTGCATTTTTAGAAATGTGCTAATTTTTGAATGTGAAATCAAATGTGAATTTAAAATTGTAATTTGGGCGCCAAACTGCCAAAACTCAAATTTGAATGTTGTTTTGGCTCCAAAATGGAAAGGAGCTCTATTTAGGGGCGAGATTTCTGATTTTTGGTAGCTTTTTGGGGAAAAGAGTTTGCATGCTACGAAAGGGGATTTTCTGTCATTTTTGTAATTTTTTTGAAACTTCTGTAGCTTGCATGTATCACAAAGCTCAAGGATTTGGGATCCTTTGCATGTAATATTTCCATTATTGAATAATAATAAAGTTTTCTAGTTGTGTGCATTATTCTTGTGTCTCGGGTTTGCTCCCTCATCAATGAAATAGGGTATGTGTAAGATCATGATGGGCCAAAAAGTGGTGATATGATGGGTATGTGGCTAACGACCCTTTTTTTACCTAAAGTTGGTAAAACGAAAAGGGTTTTTAAAGCGGATTCTCATCTTTCCACAAATATAAATTATTCTTTACTTTGAATTTAATAAATAATTATTATTCATTTTTTGTTTGAATTACAACTAAAGTCCTAATTGATAAGCTAATTGAAAAACATCTATAGCTTTCAAACTGTATCACATTTTTTGAATCTAAAACATGTGTCACATTCTATGCTGCGCATACTATAGGATTTAAAAAAAATTAATTTCATGAAGTTTTGACCAAGTTAAGGTGGTCAAACATACAATTTTTTATATTTTTTAAAAGTTGTAATAAAAAATTCATAATTAATTATTTACTTGGAAAAAAATTACAAAAAATGTGCATCACATTGGGACATGAGTCCTCTACTCATATCCAAAATCTTATAAAAAAAATATTATCATTTTATTGTGGTTAGGGTGGTCAAAAAAACACCTAATTCTTAACTTTTCCTGAAATTTAAGTACTACTGCATTGAAATTTCAATTTTTCACCAAATAGATTTTTTTTAAAAACAAACTTAGTAGTTTAGAAACTACATTCAATTTGCTACATATTCTATTCTTACATATTTTTGAAATAATATAGATAAATTATTCAATTTTTTACGTCAAGTTGCCTAACTTTGATTTTTCTAATTTTTTTGCCACTTAAGGGCTTGTTTTTTCCATGATGATCCTACACATACCCAACAAGCAAAAGGTAATGGTTCTCTTTATCATGAATTGAATGGAAGGGTGTAGTAAAATGATTCTCAAGCATGCAACTTTAAAGATCAACAAGGTATTCCCCTCATTTCAAGTAGTAAAGAGAACAAGCAAAATGGGTTGCATGATAATCACCTTAGGTCTATGCCAAGCAAAGAAATGGAGAATGGTGTTCAACAATAGTCGATGTCTTAGCCAAAATTGAATGATAATGTTCAAAAGTCTTTTCAAAAGACTCAAAGGTCAAAAAATCATGAGCCTAAGGAAGGATTAATAAGTGACTTGCATATGAGTAAGGAAAAAACAAAGCCTAATAAGAAAAAGAATAAGAAGAAGGTGAAAGAAAAGGAAAATCTGGTTTTGTAGTGGAAGCAAAAGGATAAATCTACTTGTAAGATGATGGAACAACAAATCCTCAAAGATGAAAGTCAAGTGAAAGAAAAAAATGTAGTTTCTATCACTTTCTCAGAGGATCTGTTGCATAATCAAGTTCAAGATCTTTGTCATTGAGCCCTAATTTGTAAGTTTTGGGATCTTGTTCTAGATATTGATTTATTAAAAGATCTACTTTTTCAGGAATGGGAAGGGCTTTCAAGGGTGTTCTATTTGGATCACAAAGAGGGCATTTTTGTTGTGCTTTTTCATACAAAAGATCATAGAGATGCTATTTATAGAGTTAAATAATGGATATATGAAGGATCTGGTTTATGCATGAACCCCTGGATTCCAAATTTTAAATCGAATCAATTCATGTCTAAGTTTGTTGCAGCCTAGGTTTAGTTACAATCTTTTCCTTTGGAATATAGAGAATTATAATTGATAAAGATCATGGCAAATCATATAGGAATCTTCCTCAAGCATGATAAGAAATTTTATGAAAACCCTACTTTACCTGTTAGGGTTTGTATATTATTAGATTCCTCAAAGCCCTTTCCTAATCAAGTTCATATAAAATCCAAATTTTGTACATGGATTCAAGAAATTGTAATAGAAAATTAGTAGAATTCATGTACGATATGTCATTCTTTGGATCATATAAAAGTGTCTTTCCCTAATATTGAAGGATCGGCTAAGAAACTGGTAGGGGAAGCTCCAATTGATATTTCTTTTAGTTCAAAGAGGATGGAGGTTCAAATTCAATCAGATCAAGTGATACCAAAGGAAAATGTAAGATTTAACAAGCATCAAATAAAATATGTTCATTCTTCTTCACAACTTAATGCTCTGGTCACTCCAGTTAAGCAATTTGCAAAGGGTAGCAATGTGGGTGAATTGGTCTGTAGCCCTTCCATTTCATCCACATATCATTTACACAACTCGATAAGATAATTTGTTAGTTGGTCTTCAATAGGATGCCAATTCAAATCTCTTTTAACTAGTCTAATAAGAAAATGGGTATGATTTTAGATAAGTCCTTTAAGAATATTGGAGCTTAGAGTTATCTCAAAGAAAAGAAACTTTACCTATCCAAAAGATTTAGACTGGTGAAGTTTTAAAAATGAAGCAGATTTAGGAAGGTAAAGTTTTGGCATCAAAGCAACAAATTGGTTTTGAAGGGCTAGAGGAGCTTGCACAGAAGTTGCTTACTTCCATAGGCTTAGATCTTTTTGATGAGATATCAAACAAGTTTCTCAATGAGGAAAAAGGTCATGGGATAAAAGAGGAGATTATTAATGAGGAAAAAATTGTAGAGGATATAATGATTCCTACTCAGGAAGGATACCATCAAGAGGCTTATAAGGAAGATAAGATGGAATTAGATGTAGATATGGTGTGTGACTTTGATTATTCTCAAATGCTATCTTTGGCACAAACTCCAATTTCTTAGGTACCAATCAAAAAGACCCCAGGAAAGAGAGGTTGAAAATCTAAGGCAGAAAATTTAAATGAGGAAATTGAGTTAGGGATGCAAGCTACTCTAGATGGGAGCATTTCACTTAACAAGAGACCGAGGAGAGCATGTTGCTCTCCTCGAGTGCAATGAAGATTATATCATGGAATGTTAGGGGAATTAATGCCCCTGCTAAAAGGGCCTAGATCAAGCGCCAAATTGATGCTAGTGGGGCTAATGCTATTTTGCTACAAGAGACTAAATTGTCAAAGGAAACATTTGAAGCATCAGTACTGAAATGGAGTAAATGGAAAGCATTTGTTGTTTTAGCCAAAGGGGCCTCGGGAGGATTAATCTCATTATGGAATCCAAAATAAATTACAATGGATTTATTGAATGGGGATTGTAATCAGAAGCTTCTTCATGTACAATGTTTTGATCTTCAGTTCAAGCTTTTCAATGTTTACGATCCAACAGCCACATAGGATAAAAAGAGGTTGTGGGATAAACTAACAAATATGATTCAAGGGCTAGAAGTGAAAAAGTGGTAGTAGTAGGAGACTTCAATGCAATTGTATCTCTAAATGAGAAGCAAAGGGGCATTTGTCTACCTCAAAGAATAATGGTGGATTTTGGGAATTTTATTGCAGACAATGCACTAAGGGATGTCTTGCCAAAAAAAGGGAAATTTACATGGAAAAATCGATGGAGAGATTTTTCACAGATATTTGTGTGTTTAGATAGATTTTAAATTTCCCAAAGCTAGGTCTTAACATCATGTACTATGTGTTCACAAATTTTGTCATTCATAAGTTTAGAGATCACTATGCCATGATATCACTTTCTATATCAAGTGCAAGCATGACATCAGTGCATAAACCTTCTTTCAAATTCGAGAAGATGTAGTTCAAACATCCACTTTTTTTTACCTCTGCTCAGACAATGGTGGGTGAGTGGACCATTCTAGAGAGGTACTAAAATGTTTCAATTTTTTTAAAATTTGCAATATGTTAAGGGGAAGATTAAGGAGTGGAATGTACAAACTTTTAAAAATATTTTTGTGCAAAAAGAAGAGGTAGCAAAAAAATTGGCAGATGTTCATGAGTATATAATTCAAAATGGTATGGATTCCCTTACTTATGAAAAGTAGAAAAATCTAAAAATGAAGTGGGAGGAATTGGGTAAGAGGAAGAAGTTTACTGGTGCCAAAAATCAAGAGAGTTATGGTTGAAGGAAGTAGATCGGAACACAAAATTTTTGCATGCATCCGCTCAGCAAAAAAGAGCTGAAAAAACCATTGTTTCAATATATGATGATATATTAGGTAAGAAACCTCATGAATCAAAGGAAATTCAGGATGGAGTTAAATTCTTTATGAATCTCCTTACTCCACAATAGTCTACTTCAATTCAAGGGAGTCATGATGAACAATAGTTGTTGTCTTCAATACCAAGTATCATCTCTCATAGTGATAATGAGGAGCTAATGAAACATTTTTTCATTAACAGAACTAAGGAAGGTGGTTTTTCAATATCTTTGGATAAGGCTCTAGGGCCAGATGGCTTCACAACCTTATTTTTCCAAAAACATTGGGATGTGTTGTGTTTTGATTTTCTTTTGGCTCTAGAGGAATCATGGAGATCTAGGAGGATGTTGAAGCACTTCAATGTTACAAACATTGTTGTTTTTCCAAAAATAAAGGAGCCAAAAACCTTTGCATATTTTAGACCTATTTCCCTTTGTAATACAATTTACAATTTTTTTACAAAGGAAATTTATCTGAGATTACAACTTCTAATACCAAAAATCATTTCTCCTGAATAAGGAGGATTTGTTCTAGGTAGGGAAATTGTAGAAGGGGCATTGATGGCCCATGAGGTGCTTCATTCTATCAAAACTAATTGTTTGTTGAATCTTTTATTGTTAAATTAGATATGATGAGAGCTTATGACAAGGTTGACTAGAGTTTCCTTTTGAAAGTATTGGCTAAGTTTGGATTCTCTAGAAAGTGGTGTAAATGGATATTATCCTACCTATTAGGTGCACATTTTAATTCATAATTAATGGCTCTCCCTCAAGTTTTTTAGAGCAACACAAGGTGTAAGGCAAGGTGATCCTCTTTCCCCTTTTCTATTTATAATCATGGCAAAGGATTTGAGTAGGGAAATAAAGGAGAAACACAATTAGGGTATATGGCAAGGTATTTTCATTCCTCAAAATAATATGTTAGTAACTCATAACCTATTTGCAAATGGTACCTTATTAATGTATGGGAAAGCAACTATTTCTGAAGCTAAGCAAATTAAATGGGTTCTAGATAAGTATTCTTTGATGTCAGAACAAAAAATAAATGTACATAAGTCAAAGATTTATGTTTTCAATTCTAAGTCTACTATCAAAAGGAAGATGATTAAGATATTAGGTTTTTAGGAGGTAGTTTTACCAAGTATGTACTTAGGAATTCCTTTTTTTATGGCGGCTAATAAGTTAGCATATTGGGCCAAAGTCATTGAGAGAATCAAACAGATAATTTATGCTTGGAAAGCTCGTTGGTTGTCTTTTTTAGGTTGCATCTTGGTCATAAAAACAATACTAGTTGCAATTCCTAATTACTTTATTTCAATTCTTAGGGCTCCTAAATCATTAGTTGTTCAAATAGAGAAAACTATTAGGAGCTTCCTATGGAAGGGGAATATAGATGATGCAAAAGAAATTCGTTTAGTATCTCTGGACAATATGACATTGGAAAAGCCTAAAGGTGGAGTGGGATTGCATGATATTTCTAAATGTAACATGGCCTTTGGGGGAAAGTTGATTTGGAAAATGTATATCAAGCTAGATTCGAAATGGTGTGTGATGACGTGGGAAAAGTATTTAGATAATCAAAATATGGCAAGAATATTTACAATCTCTAATCCTCTAGAAGGGTCTTCCATGTGTAATTTCATGCTGTCATGTAGAATGGTGGTCACATCATATATTTCTTGGGAAGTTAATAAAGGTGATGAAGTTAAGTTTGGGGAGGATTCTTGCAATGGGCATCCGTCATTGAAAGATTGTCAAGAGCTTTAGTCAACTATCTTGGTTTTGTCTCAACTATGGGGGTCTAGATTATTTGATTATCTTAGTTCAGATGAGGCTTCTTTAGGAAGGGTGAGTTTGAAAGATTTCTCTAGCACACAAATAACAAGAGAAAAAAAAGATCTTTTACATCAGATTTTGGGAGGAAGAGTAGTATTCATAATAGGGAAAGCTGATTGTATAATATGGGCTCCATCCAAGAATGGTTATTATTCAATCAAGTAGGTTTATAAGGAAATTCTTAATAAAGGTGATCAAGTACAAACTCAAAGAGCTTTTTCATTTTGTTGGAATAGTGCAGTTTTTTCCAAAAGCGGGCAACTTCACTTGGCTAGTGTTGAGAAAAAGAGTGAGCTCACAAGTGATCATCTTGCTAAGTTGGAAATTGCAGATCCTTTTAATTGTGTCTTATGTGGTCAAACCTTGGAAAATCCTGATAGTGACCCTTTGCCCAAAGTTGTTGGTTATTTGTATTACAAAAAATGAGCTTCTATGCTCCATTTCCAAATTCAATATGGGACCTTTTTACTTCTTGGCCTATATTATATAAAACCTCCTTTTTTGCATGCATCTGGCGCTTAATCCCAACAACATTGACATGATCTATTTGGTGGGAACAAAATAAGTGCATTTTTAGAAAAAAATTTGCCCCAAGTCAAACTGTTCATGCAATTATTGAAAAATCAATTATAGAGGCAGTAAATGCATGTGTTCAAGATCATAAGAATGTTGTTTCTATGTTTTCATCCTGGGATAATAAAATTCTAAAGAATTGGTAGGGAATAAGTTTTCCTTTTAAAGGAAGTTTGAAGTAGCCATATAAGGTGAAGGTGGACAAAAGTGCAATTAAATGGAATCCACCATTAACAGGTTACTATAAGTTGAACTTTGATGGAGTGCGAGAGGGAATCTAGGTAGTTCAAGGGCAAGGGTTTGTATTAGAGATCAAAGAGGAATAGTCAAGGTAGCTAGATCAATTATTTTTCCTCCAGGAATGAATAATATGGCAAAAGCATTAGCTATTATTCATGGGCTACAACTTGCAAAGCAGATTCAAGTTAGTAAAATTCACATAGAAGGTGACTCATTAATAATTGTAAATGTATGCAAAGAAAGGGAGTGTTTTAGTTGGCACATAAGATATGTAATGCAAAATGTATGGAAGCTAATGGATGATTTTGAATCCTATCAAATTATGTATATGTACCAAGAGGGAAACAAGCTAGCGGATTTCTTAGCCAATTTGGGGTGTGATAAGGAGGAGATTTGTATAAAGGAAGATGATGAAAAGTTGAAGGATTTCCCAACTTTAGAATAAATAATAATAAAAGAAACAATTATTGCAACTAATTTTTAAGGGAAAATTGCTAGTAGATCGACTAGCAAGTATGGGTTGCAAATCATCCTATTGTCAAATCATCCTATTGGCATCCATTAATCCTATGAATTGTAGCATGGATTAATATCCTTATCGACAAGACCCTATATTATTGGTGGGACCTTGTTCTCTGTCCCTTTGACAGACCGATATCTTTTTGGCGATAATCAGTTTGTGGAAATCCTACATTGGCAAGAGTTAGTCTTCTCGGCACGAGTCTTCCAACAGTCTCCTCGACAGTTCAATAGCATGCGGGTGAAGCCATAATAGTGGTTTACAATTTGATGGAGGAAGGAAAATTGAGAAAAAAATGACCCCATGGCAAAAAAATTGGTTTTAGGGGTTCGCATGAACCTACAAGTTTGACCGAACCATAAAGGGGTTCGACCGAACTAGGGTTCGAGCGAACCCATTAATT
The DNA here is from genome assembly GCA_007258455.2 of Sequoia sempervirens. NCBI lineage: Eukaryota > Viridiplantae > Streptophyta > Pinopsida > Cupressales > Cupressaceae > Sequoia > Sequoia sempervirens. Next base: position 242,460,881 of record VDFB02373365.1, read on the forward strand.
ATTGGGCCCACATTTCACACCCAAAAAATAAAGGAAAAATGCATATTAATGAGGGGTTCGCTAGAACCCCCTGGTTCTAGCGAACCCCCCTTTTCCCTAATTTTTTAATTTGTTCACACAAAAAACCTAAATTTTTACGCTTTCAAGCTCCGTTGAGGATGAAAATGGGGAATATTTAGAAACCAAACTTGGAATCAAGTAGCCTTCAGAACGAGCTATCCAATGAATATAATTTTAATATGTTTTGGTTTTATTATGTATTTGTTTTTTTAGTTTTATTAAAATAGGTTTTTCATCGAAAAATGAAGGTCTTTGTTTTGCACATGTGGAAAAATAGCAGATTATCAAAAAAAAATGAAAAATATGAGTGCACCAGATATTGAAGTCCTTGATCCAACCAAAAAAATTGAATTCTGATATATACAAAAAGGTTATGCGTTATACGGTCGCGCTATGTCTGAATTGTCATTTGATTGAGTTCAAAACTTGATTAAAGAAAAAATATTCAATAAAAAATATCTAACCAAGTGGAAGCACTAGATATCAGAGTCACAAATGTAAATTAAAAAGAATTGGAATTTTATCCTTCATGGAAAAAAAGTTATGCATTATACGGTGTGCGTCACTTTTTAAAAATGCTATTTTTTGAAAAATACTAGTTTTTGTGGGAGATGGAAAAATAAGTGCAATCTAATTTTAAAAAATTTGAAAAAAATATTTTTAGAATCTATAGACAAAATGTGATGAGACTCTAGTTTGCATCATCTTCAAATTCCTCATGGTTTAGCCGCTATAGGTGCCTGAATGTGAAGATTTAGTTAAAAATTAAAAATTCAGTGTCCAGTTTGGCCAAAAATTGTAAACCACTATTGTGGGATCACCCATGCCTTGGTTTATTGTCAATGTGACCTTGTTCCGGGAAGAGAAAGATATGAAGGAGCATGGCATCCTCAAAATGTTCTATTTTGATGGTGACTTGTGTTTGGTGGCTATAAGGAGCTTAACTAATGATTTAAGCCCATTATGTTAATCTCGTCACTAGCCCCTCACATCTTGGCAACCGGTTGATGAAGTCTGAGGTTCACGTCAATGTGATGTACTTTTCAGTGGGACTTTAGGGTTTCACCGAGACTTTGGGAGGTGGCAAGATGTTGTCAATGAGATTTGATCACCTCAGTGGGAGATTCCTGAATGTCTCTTCGATACTTCGATGAAAGTGTGTTAGAAAGAAATTACGTGGTCACCGTGACATTGGAGCATGTCTCCTTGACACTCCGATAAAAGGTTGGAGGAACATTGTTAGTGGGACTTTGATGAGGGCGCAAACCTGAGACACAGAAAATAACCCACAAACTAGAGAAAATTTTTATCATTCAGAAAATGGAACTTCTTACATGTAGAGGATCTTAAATCCCCAAGTTCTACAACACATGCAAGCTACAGAAAGCTACAGAATAACCCTTTCGCAATATGCGAGCTTGTCCCCAAAAAGTTTCCCAAAAATTAGAAAACCCGCCCATAAATAGAGCTCTTCATTTTTTTGGAGCCAAAACAACATTCAATTTGAGTTTAGGTGGTTTGGCGCCGAAAATTTACAACATGAAGTTCAAATTTCAAAAGAGCATTTGCAATGGTATCTTCTAGAAAGTGCGCCAACTTTGCGGGGTCATAACTTTTGATCCAGGACTCCGACTCACAAACCGTTCGAACTGTTGGAAAGGTCTCGAAGTCAAGAACGCGCTCGAAATCTGCTACACTGATTTGGGCAAGTTTCAGGGCCATTCCGGAAGCTCTAAGTGCCTCAAATCCCACTCAGAAGATTTTCAGGTGCAAATCTGGGAAACTAAAACTGCAATATCTTTCAACCCAGGAACCGAAATGAAAAAACGTAAATTGGGAATTTCATTATGATGAAAAGGGTATCCAAAAATATAAAAACATCTAAAAAACCAAGAAACTTGAAATTTAACTATTTTTGGGTGATGCAAGATTGCCCTTACACCACTGGATGCTCCTGCATCGGACACCCAAGGTAATTTGAGAAGTGACCCCATCACGTCTCATATGGTTGAGGAAAACCCAACCGGTCAACCGCTACCTTAGATATCCAAGATGAATCTTCAACAGGCCTTCCTCTCCATTTCACCAGATATTCTTCATACTGCCTATTTCTGGTATTCCTTCCCACACGACTATCCAAGATTGCTTCAATCTCCTCTTTTTCTGAAGTAGGTGCTGGAATCCTACACTGTTCCATCATTGGTACTTCCTCTGCGCCACCTTCATGATACTCTGTCAAATCTGAAATGTTGAACACAGGGGAAATATTGATTCCATCAGGCAACTCTACCTCATATGCATTCCTTGAATCATGCTTCTACAAAATCTTACAGGGACCAAACTTCTTCATCTTCAATTTGTTATATGTTCCCATTGGAAACCTTTCTTTCCTCAAGTGGACCATCACTTCATCACCAATCTGAAACTCCTTATATCTCCTTTTCTGGTCTGCCTTAGCCTTATACTGCATATTCATCTTGTTAATATGTTCTCTTACCTTCTCATGTATATCCTTGATGTGTTCTGCAAAATCTTTGGCTTCAGCACTTATTTTCTTCTCCTGGTCCATCTTCCTCAATTCTGGAGCTGTTCTGGGGCTACCTTCATACACAATCTGGAACGGTGATCTACCTGTGCTTCTGTTGACAAAATTATTGTAAGAAAATTCTGCCTAGGGTAAGATCAAGTCCCATCCCTTAGGTTTATCTCCTACCAAACATCTCAGTAGGTTACCCAACTCCATTAACAACCTTTGTATGCCCATCTATTTGTGGATGGTGTGCAGAACTGAACTTCAACTCTGTTTCAGCTTCTTCCACAAGGTCCTCCAAAAGTACCCCACAAATTTGGTGTCACGATCTAAAACAATACTCTTTGGCAGACCATGTAGCCTCACCACCTCTTTGAAGAACAAGTCAGCAATGTGGACTGCATCATGGGTCTTCTGACATGGAATGAAATGTGCCATCTTTGAAAACCTATCAACCACCACAAAGACTGAATCATTCCCTCGTTGTGTCCTTGGAAAACCTAGAACAAAGTCCATACTTATATCCTCCCAAGGCCTTCTAGTACAGTAAGGGCCGACATAAGCTCGTGATTCTCGCTCACCTCTTTAGCCATCCGACACACCCTACAACTCAAGACAAACTTCTTCACATCCTGTGACAACTAAGGCCAATAATAACGTTCACTGATAATGGCGATGGTCTTATCCCGACCAAAATTTCCTACCATTCCTCCACTATGCTTCTCCTTTATCAGGTTCTCCCTCATGGAACTCCTTGGGATGCACAATTGACTTCCCTTAAATAACATGCCATCCTGGATTATGAAATCCAGCCACCTTGTCCCATCCACTGTAACAGGTTCCTTGC
>VDFB02373365.1:242464417-242480785 GCA_007258455.2 Sequoia sempervirens
AAAATTTACAACATGAAGTTCAAATTTCAAAAGAGCATTTGCAATGGTATCTTCTAGAAAGTGCGCCAACTTCGCGGGGTCATAACTTTTGATCCAGGACTCTGATTTGCGAACCGTTCGAACCGTTGGAAAGGTCTTGAAGTCAAGAACGCGCTTGAAATTTTCTATGCCGATTTTGGCAAGTTTTGGGGCCATTCCGGAAGCTCTAAGTGCCTCAAATCCCACTCGAAAGATTTTCAGGTGCAAATATGGGAAACTAAAACTGCAATATCTTTCAACCCAGGAACCGAAATGAAAAACTGTAAATTGGGAATTTCATTATGATGAAAAAGGTATCCAAAAATATAAAAACATCTAAAAAATGAGAAACTTGAAATTTAACTATTTTTGGGTGATGCAAGATTGCCCTTACACCACTAGATGCTCCTACATCAGACTTTGGGGTTTCACCAAGACTTTGGGAGGTGACAAGCTACTATCGACAAGAGTTAATCACCTCGCCGTGAGATTCCTGAATGTTTCTTTAATAGTCTAATGAAAGTGTGTCGAAAAGACATTACATGGTCGCTGTGACATTGGATCATGTCTCCTTATCACTCCGATAGAAGGCCGAAGGAACATTGTTGGTGGGACTTCAGGGTTTCACCAAGACTTTGGGAGGTGGCAAGCTATTGTCGATGAGAGTTGATCACCTCGACAAGTGATTCTTGAATATCTCTTCGATACTCTAATGAAAGTGTGTCAGAAAGACATTGTGTGGTTGTCATGGCATTAGAGTATGTTTCCTCGACACTCTGATAGAAGGCCAAAGGAACATTGTCGGTGGAGCTTCAGGGTTTTACCGAGACTTTGGGAGGTGCCAAGTTATTGTCAACAAGAGTTGATCACCTCGACAGGAGATTCTTGAATGTCTCTTTGATACTCTGATGAAAGTGTGTAAGAAATACATTGTGTGGTTTCCATGACATTGGAGCATGTCTCCTTGACACTCCAATAGAACGCTAGAGGAACATTGTCAGTGGGACTTTGGGGTTTGACTAAGACTTGGGGAGGTGGAAAGCTATTTTCGACGAGAGTTGATCACCTCAATGGGAGATTCCTGAATGTCTCTTCGATACTCTAATGAAAGTGTGTCAGAAATACATTATGTGGTCGCCGTGACATTGGAGCATGTCTCCTCGACACTTTGATAGAAAGTTGGAGGAACATTGTTGGTGGGACTTCGGTGTTTCGCTAAGACTTTGGTGTATGTCTCCTTGATGGTCTAATAGCTGTGGTAATGTCATGAGATGGCAGAGGATTGGATGGTGCAAAGATGATTCGATGGTGCCTACTAGCTCTGTCATATTTCAGGGAGGCCACATCTTGTTGAGAGGAGATGGTCTAGTATCTCTTCGATGAAGTGATAAATACTAAGAGACAATGTTACATCGAGGTGACAATGGAGTTTTGAAGAGAGTTTTTTTAGTCCCTTCGACTTGGCGATGACAAGCTAATCAACGGTGGGGAATGCAAGGTATAGTGTGCAGTGAGTACGATAGTATAGGGTTAATACAACTTATGCATGCAAGTGAAAATTAAATACAATTAGACAGATTGGAGGAGTAAGGTGGTGCTTGACAAAACAATTTTTGTTTATGGTGGTTTTGATTGTAAAGGGTTTTCAATTGAGTATGTAGGGGGTTAAATTTTTCTATTGGGTAGTGAATGAATAGTGTGCAAATCCTTGTAATTATTTAGTATGGGATTGGGAAGCAAAATGTTTTGTCAACAGTAAGCTATTATATTGATATTTTTGGCTATCAAGAGCCATTGAACTTCTAATTTGTAAAAATATATTTCTATATATTAATATATATACAGGCTTATTGCCTTTCACTTAAAAAAAAATTACACATTTGAAAACCTAATTAGAAATTTAAATTTGGGTAATATTGTTGAGTTCACAAAAATGAAATGAAAAATGATATTCCTTAAGCTAGAACTAGTTAGATAAAGTATAAAATAACCAAAAGATTAAATGTGGGTTGTAGATGGGGTGGAATAGAATGAATCAAACTAAACAATATCAAATAATAAGCATGATCATGATAGTAAGAAATGAGGAGAGAGGATACTCAAATTTATGACTAAAGATTGAGTGTCAATTGATGAATATAGGGAGGTTGAGTGCCTAAAAATATAGAAATTTGCTAGATAGCTTTACATATGGATGAGCCATAATATTCTTTAATGTTCTATGTTTGGTCATCTTTGTAGTTTTATATTTGTACTTGTGAGCTTGACCTATGATGGTCTCTAAGTTTTTCCTTATGTATTCTCTAGAATGTAAACTACTAGATAATAATATTTTATCATACTTCAATTTTTTTTTGTCATGTTGGGGATATTTTAAAATACCTTGGTAATTAGCAAGCACCAAGCATGCACATGGGTTATAAAATAATTGTTAGGTGATTCAAATACACTAAGATGAGTGTGATCAAATATGTTAGATTATTTTCTTGATTCTTGAGTTTGAGTGTAGATGTGAATTTTTATTAGTTTCTGATAATTAATTATCCTCTCTTGATGTTGAGATGATTAAAATGAATATAATAAATCTTTGTGTACATAAACATATCAAAAAATTGTGAAGATTTATTAATAGTCACCTTGAGACCATAGTCTGAGATGGGGGAGATCAATTAAATGTTTGATTTTGATTTAAGTGGATCACAATTCAAGCCATGAAGATGTCGCCACACCCACAAAGATGACCTCAATCGAACAACAAAGTTGGATATGTGTCTAGTAAGATCATAATAATGGATATGTATTGGATTAATGACCAAAATCAAATATATAAGCTCCAGTGAAATTAAAATTGCATGCACATATATATTGGGTTAAGCAATAAACTTAAAGCTAAGTACAAGCAAAGCTAGGTATAAGGACTCAACAACACGCAAAAATGAGCCATTTATACCTACATAAATATATTAATAATGTACTCCAAATTTAAAGCAAATCCCTTGACAATTAGCAAGCATCAAACATGCACATGTATTCTGAAATAATTGTTAGGTGATTCACATATGCTAAGATGAGTATGATCATATATGCTAGATTTTTCTCTTGATTCTTTGTTCTTGTTACAATTAATGCCCCCGCCCCGCCCCTCACCCCCCCCTCCCCCCCTTTAGTATTGAGATGATTAAAATGAATGTAAAGAATTTTTTTTATCTAAACATTACACCAAATTTTGAAGATTTGTGAATAGTCAGCTTGAGACCAAAGTGTAAGATGGGGGCAATTGGCTAAATGTTTGATTTTAGTTTTTGTATTTAAATGGATCATGATTGCAACTATGAAGATAATCTCAAACCCACAAACATGACTTGGATCAAATAACCAAGTTGGATTTGTGTCTAGTAGGATTGGATTATGGATATGAATTAGATTAATGATTAAAATCAAATAGATAAGCCACTGAGATTGGAATTATTTGCATATAAATATTGAGTTAAGTAATAAACAAAACACAAAACACAAACAAAACTAAATATAAGAATCCATCTATACACAAAAAATGTGTCATTTATAACTATATAAATACATTAAAACATTATTCCAAATCAAACACAAAACTAAATAAAAAATACATCCAAAAAATATTTCCTTTATAAATTAAAAAATATTTTTAATCTACCCTTAACAACTACTCAAATCGACCTAAATAAATAGAGAAAAAAAAAGCATTATTAAAAGAAATGTGTCATTGTAAATTGAAAGGCTGTTTAGTTTTTAAACCTACATAAAGGTGCTAAACAATAGGTCTAGGGGTAGGCAATAGTGACCTACCTTTAACAACGGAGCAATGGGCCATAGATTTGATGAAGCACAATGAAGAAACATTTAGAAATGAAAATGGAGATTCAGTCTTCAATAGAGTACGGAAAAGTAATAATGACTAAATCTTAGAAAAGGCAAAAGGAGGATCGAGAGGAGAGAACTGCACAGAACGATAATGGTAGGGTTTCATCCTACTGTTCAACCGGAATCTTATTTTCTACATGTCAGAACCCTTGTACAAATGATCCTAACATATTCAATAATATAATCTCATAGTCCGTACATATTTAGATACTCTCATAGCTGGCGATGCTGTGAATACTGTGCAAACTGTGTAAAGAAATACGTTCTAACACAGGCATAGAACTCTGGATTCCAAGAAAATCTTGGATATGATTATTTTTTCCTGTCAATGTGGAAAAGTTCAGCCTCTGGGAAAGTCTGTTGATTTTCCACATGTTGTACCTAATATCAATGTGTTGTGGTGGAGAAAAATGGAACCAATAGAAGGAATTTGCCGAAGTTATCGCTATGGGAAATTTGAGACAGTCGCTGGAAGGGCAATGGAAAATAGCAATGCTATCTTGTCGCAATTGTTCTTAAACGTTTTAAAAATTAATGGCACACTTTCTCTTGGTTTAATTCCATCAAATTTTTCTGACTGATTCTTGTTATTTCTCTTGTTTGTATTGTACAAATATTAAAGAAGTTCAAGATGATGATAATAAAGAAAATGATAAGGATGGCCGGGACTCTTCTATGTACATTCTGATGTACTGATGTATGGGAAAATCGATAAGGATGGTTCGGACCCTTCTATGTACATTTAGACCCTATTGATGTATAGAAAAAATTGGATTATTGGATTCTTCTCGTCTATATGCTCTAACTCTCATCATGTAGTAGCTTTGTTTTATGACTATTTCTAGTCACCTTTTCTTAATATATGCAACGCTATTTTATAAATGATAATAGACCCATATTCATCAAAAAAAAGATTGACACTCTTTATTGATACTAATTGTTTTCTATTATGTTTTTAGCTTAACCCCATAAGACTCTTCTCTCTTCCTCTTTTTTTTTTTAATATTATTTTTTTTCTATTTAAATAATATTTATTTTAATGATTAAATAGTGAATAGTTATTTTATTTTATTTTATGTTAAGAAGTGGTTAATAGATTGGTTGATATTTAAGAATACCCATCATTCAATGGATTGTCTCCTACTTAAATGTACTTCTTTGTTATTCCTTCAACTTTTCATTATTTATTTTTTCATTAGCAACTTTTTAATTAATTAATTTTTCCTCTTCCTTTGTTTGTTCATTACCGTCTTCACATCTCACTTACTTTAGTATTCATTTTCTACTTCTTTTCTCACCTTTAACATTAGATATCATTATGTCAACATTAAATATCATTATGCCACCCGCATTCCCTTCATTTTCACATCTTTAAAATTTACCTTACTCCTTTCTTCTCTTTTAGCATGATTTCAGTTATGTTATTATTGTTATAAATAGTTTTTTTTTTCTTTTCTATTTCATTATAAAATTATGTTACCTCACATTAATCTGGATTTAAATTTTGTATTTTATTTATTTATCTACAATTGTTTTTAGTGTTGAAATGTGTTTCTTTCTTACTAATAATTTTTAATGAGTTAATATACAATTTTCTTATTACTTTTTCTTCAATATTGTATGATAGATCAAAGACCAAAACATGTAACCTTTTTTTCAAAGGGTTTTATTATTCTATCTTATAGAATAAGAAAATATATTTTTCATTACCATTGTAAAGTTCTATGTCACTTGACAAAAATATAACAGTGAAAAAGTCATGATGTCCTTATTTGTGGAAGAAAAGGAGGTCCAAGGTCCTCAAACTTTTAACTTTTGTGAAATGGATGGAAGCTCTAACTTGTATCTAACATGTCTTATTTTGATGTCCTTATTTGTGGAAGAAAAGGAGGTCCAAGGTCCTCAAACTTTTAACTTTTGTGAGATGGGTGGAAGCTCTAACTTGTATCTAACATGTCTTATTTTCCTATGTTTCGAGCTCCACAAATCTTGAGAGGAGATTCCATATTTTTAAGAAGGGGGGAGTCAACATGACTCCATCATGTTGTCCTCTCTATCTAATGATGACAAAAAAAAAGGAACTTACAATATAAAGATTACCATTACAAATTTATACACAAAAAAAAGTAACTTGGATGATAATCATGAAAGATATTAAAATAATATCTCTACTGATTGTGATGAATATATAGAAAATGATACAATTTTTAGCTACTTTGATACACAATATCTATTTGTCCATATTAAATAGAAAATTACTCATTCTAATTAATAGACATTTTAAATGAGAAAAAAATATGAGAAATCAAAACAAATATCCCTTTCCTAGAGAAAACAAAAGAATTAATGAAATGTATTATTTAACTTTCAAAAAATTAATGAAGAAAATTAAGAATAATGAAATGTGTTATTTAACCCTAGGAAAAACTGTTCCTACACCCTTCACTCTGTGTCAATAGCAGTTTATGACAATAACGAATGAGTCATTAGTTCATAAGAACTTTTTAAACAAGGTAGGGTTTTCCGGATGTCCAAAGATAGTTACCCTAGATCCTGGAATAAACCAATTAATGGTTAAACTTCAGTACAAAACAAAGATTTCACAGACAACAAGGCTGTGTCAAAAATATCCATTATACCCATTAGACCAGTGTTGAATATTAATTCTTTATTCATAATCTACATGAATATTTTGTCACTCATGTGGCGTCATGGACCTTTGGCACTACTCATATTATGAGATACAACATGACCCATGGCTCATAGTGGGTGTCTGTGGTTCATGTGGGCCCGACGCCTAGGTTGAGGACAACCTAATCTACCCTGTGTCCATCAAGGGACACACATTTCCTACAACCAGTCTGACTACCCCTGAAATGGTGGAACTCCATTAAAGTTTTGGGACCACAATTAAACATCATATTTGCGCCACTCTATAAATTATTATTACCAGTTCATTCAGGGATCCCAAAGGTTAGGATACATACAAACTTGTACGTGACCCAGAGTGTGATGATGACATGGAGAAAAAGATTTAGAGCAGATGCGAAAAGAGCAAAAGGGTTGGCCGCTGAGGGGATTGAAAAAAATGAGAGCAGCTGACAATTCAGAAACTGCAGGGGCCGCACTGACCACTAGTAATATTTGTGCACACATGCTGACAGAGTGGATAATAACAGCGAGATAGTAGGAAATGCATTGGAATAATAATAATAATAATAATATTTTATAGTCCACGAAACCCGGCAATCTGTTTTTGGGTCTACAGACGGCCTACAGCAATATGGGACTCCTCGTACTCCCAATATTGAGGGAGGCACCTAACTCGTGCTCCACAATACGAGGTGTACATACCTTACCCCCTGCAGGATTTGAACTTGTGAGTGGGAATCGTTCACTCAACGACCCACAGTCGTGTACCCGAAAACAACCGCGACTAGAATGGCCCACAATTTTATGCAGATTTTGGGGCCCTTGGAATAATAGGAGAGGAGTGTGAGTGGGAATCGTTCACTCAACGACCCACAGTCGTGTACCCGAAAACAACCGCGACTAGAATGGCCCACAATTTTATGCAGATTTTGGGGCCCTTGTTATCATTCGGGGTGCGAGATCAGATACGGTAGTTTCTTGGTCATTTTCGTGACTAACCACTTTAAGAAGAATGATAAACTCTTTGTACATACATTACAGGTATTTTGGATGATTACTAACAATTGGAAATGAGCACGTCAATAGATATTGCATGTATGCATTGGAGGAGAAGGAATGGAGAGGGGTACAAAGTAAGTCCTGTTTTTTTTCTTTTCTTTCTATTGATCGGTATGTACTTAATGAAATCTAAAGAGTGACTATCCAAAAGATTGCAGCCTCGTTCCTTTTGATTAAGGGTACATATTAATTGATTTGCAGTTTTGCATATTGTTGGAAGAGACATGCAGGTGAGTTAATCATTGAACCTATAAGTATATAGTGAACATTAAACCTTGTCAATCAATGTCAAAAATATTTATTGATATATTAATAAGTGTAAGTTCTTTTGATTTATAGATTGTGAAAGCTTAAGTCATATTGAGCAGTAGTTGGTAGTGAGAATCATGAGTTGTTAGAACAATTGACACAACTTGTAAGTCATCCAAATCCCATTGTGAGCCAAATAATATTCAAAGTTGACAACAACAAAGCTTGTTAGATCTAGAAGCCTACATACATTTTAGTAGATAGTAGCTACAACTCTCCCAATCATTCCATTGATGAACCCTACAACAACCCATAAAATTGGAAGTAGCATAACTTGTTGCCAAATGCACAAAATAACCATGGAAGAAAAATGTTCATCTTCAAGTTTAGTAGTAGAACTCCCTCTTGGTAGTTTTTTCCAATCATGCAATTTACATTGAGTGAACATCTATGTAAATAAGCACAAAACTTGAAAGAAGCACAAGCTTTGTTAAAATATGGCAATAAAATGTAGAGTATAAAGTGTAGAGGTAGCACTTTGAGCACATTGTTGTTTGAAATGTCTAGCAATAAAAGGTTGTGAAATGAATTATCTTGCATGCAAGCCAACACTATTGATAACCAAATTTTAGGGAGATGTGCATATCTAACAAGTACATCCAAGTCTCAATCCTATGACGTTTTTAGACCTGAACTACTTTTAGAGTCTATTTTCATTATTTATTTGTATATGATCTTATTTAAATATCCAAAGGTTTGAGTGGCTAATGAACTTGAAAGAGCTACTCAATCATAGTTTGTTTATTGTATAATGTTCAATAACTTCAAATTTTGAAGTTAATGGAGACCTTTTAGAGCCAAGAGTCACATTTGGTTAGAATTTATTCATGTGATCAAATCTAGTTTTTCATATGTCTCTAATGAGCCTAAAAGATCTAGTCATCATTTATTAAGTCACTTTCTCATGTCTACCATTATTGAGCAAAAGGGTTTAGGAAAAATATTAGAATAACCCACAAACATCTTTGATCAAATTATATATTAAGTTTGCATCTAAAATCTTAAATCCATAAATTCATAGACTTTAGTGGGCCCAAATCCATCTATGATCACATTATATCTACTTTCTTTCCATCTATGGAACTCATAGATTAGTCTAAACGAGCAATAAAATTTGATAGAGATTGACATGTATCTACTCTTGATTTTCTCGGGTCATAGTCCTTGTAATTACCATTCCACATGTTAAACCCTTATTCACTTGGGAACCACCTTTCAATTTTAATCTTTTAACTCGTATGAGTACCACAAAACCTGTTGAACACACTAGAATACTGAGAGGGGGGGTGAATTAATATACTTCAAATTTCAATCTAAATTTTTAACTATTGATGCTAAGTTAAACCATTAAAGAATTCATCTACTTAATCATAATAGGAAATAAGATAAGCATCCACACAAGAACATAGTGGAAACCAAATATACGTGGAAAAATCCATGAGGGAAATACCATAGTGAGAAATGTTGCTTGGATCTACTATCTAAATCTAGCCTCACAAATGAGAAACGGTTACAACTTTGATTTAGGGCTACAACCCAAGGAAGCTACAACTCCTTGATTACAATTTTAGGGTCACTCTCAAGGAAGCTACAACTCCCTGATTGCAAATAACTGAAATATGACTAACTTTATGGCTTCAACCCATTGATAGTCATCAATTCTGCACATTAAATATTAGGTGAATCTTATTACAACCTTCACATACACTTATACATCTTCACACACTCACATACATCTCTTCTCATCTTTTATATTCTATATATATCATCCAAACACTTGCAAATACAAATTAATTCGGCCAAGAACAAGAAAATATGACATTTGTAGCATGTCGACCTTCATATCCATTGGCGATACACAAAAATGATAAAACATTATTAACATTTTTCCCAAATGAGTTGGCATGACCCATACAAAATATTCAATAAATCCTTAAACTCCACTCAGATTTGAATTAGTGGCACACATTATCAACATACCTTAGTTGGCCTAAAAAAAAAGGTAACTTCACAAAATAACTTGAAACACTTGTGTGGTATTGGAAACAAGAAAGATCTACATGTGCTTCATACCTTACACACTATGAGACACATGGAGTATCCACATAAGCTCATACAACTGAACTTTACAATAATCTACTGGTGCATGTATTCAAAACATATGTTTTGATGAGGAGTAAGCATCCAAAACCAACTGTATCAATTTTTCATTTTGAAAAATAAACATGCGGAGCACCAGATCACTTGAAACCTTAATATAACACACTTTAGACATCACTGAGTATGTCTTCAAAACCACTTGGCCAAAAATTCACGTCTGAAGGAATGCAAATTATTCCAACAAGTATCTTGAACCACTATGTACTACCTTAATACAATTCAGTACTTTGTCACTTCTAACTTTCTTTGTAGAAGGATTATTGAAATGAACCTTGACATATAACACCTTCACATATCCATGAAATTAACTTCTAAACTGCAAGAATAAATCTTGCTCTATTGAAGGATATGGACCAAAATACTATGTCTCTGCCTTAGAGTATATATTTGTTGGCAATTTGATTGTCATTGATGTCAAAAGGAGATCTGAGTAATATCAGTTGGTGATATTGTTGATAGATGTCGAAAGGGAGATTATGGCCAGTCATGATGTTTATTGATGTCAATTGGTCTCACTCTGAATGATGGATATGAAGATGCAAGGAAAGCCTTGAAGAACTACAAAAGTCTAGGCTTTGGGCCTTGGGCATACTCTATAGAGCTTGCTAAGAGAAGAAAGAGTTAGTCATTTTTAGCTTAGTTCAAAAAGGTATTAGGCATTAGGCTTCATCATTAAGGCTTATTCCTTAATTAAAACTGATGAAAGGGGTATTAAGGAACCCCAAACCCCAACACCTGAAAAGGCTTTGATATTCACAGGTCATTGTTAAGGCTTATGCCTTAATTGAAGGTGATGAAAGCAATATGTGAGAGACCCAAACTCTAACACTTGAAAAGGCTTTTAGGATCATGGAAGGTTGGCTTATGACATACCAAAAGGTAGGTAAGTGATAAATAAAAATCTTGAAGCTAACACATGAAAGGGTTATGTCAATTAACATTTTGTGAAGGAAGCGTTCAGGCATCATAGGGCAGTAAGAAGGTTTACACCTTATCAAAAGAAAATAAAGAGGTAAGCGATATGTGTGAACCAAAACATCTGGTAACTCCAAGGATTCATTAGTTTTTTAGAGTTTGGTGGTATGTCTTATGGTTTACAAAGGAAGTGGAAGGCACTTGTAAATGGTAAAGGGTAAGGCCAACCACCAAACCTCGACAAGTGAGTAAAGAGATTCAAACTAAAGTGTCTAGACTTTCTTCTTAAGCTCTTCAATGCACCTCAAGTAGAAGGTAGGATGGATTCATGACACTCGACCCTTGATGGAAAGGAAAGACAAGGTCGACAATATTGAAGTATTTCAATGCCATTCCACATAAAGATTTTGTTGATCAATGTTGACCAATGCAGAAACATGGGGAGGTGACACATGGTAACTTTTGTTTGGATTGGGTATCTCAAGGGATTTAAATGTTAACCAATAGATCATGGCATGATCAATGACCATCATTTAAATATTTTTTTGACAACAACTAGGAAGAAAAATGGTGGAAATTATAGTTAGGTTGGTGTGTGTTGAAGAATGAAGTAGTGCGTATGCATTCAATGAGCACATAGTGTGTTAGGAGAAGAGTGAAGAGAGGAGAAGAAATTTTTGTAGAGAAAAGAGGAGATTGAGCACTTGTAGATTGAGTTTGTAACATAGAATTAGATTCATTTGAATCATATGTAACTAGAGTTGTTGCTCCACATACTTTCATTGTAAATATGATTGGTTGGTGCCATCAGATAGCTAGGTTGGTGCTCATATTAGGGAGTGTGTGCTTCCTTAGAGTTGGCACTCTTAAATCAAGGGATTGGTGTCTCCTTAGGGTTGGTGCCCTTAAAAATTGTAACTAGTGAGGAACTATTATGAGGATAGATTAGGACAGTAGATCCTAGCAACATTTCTCACAGTGGTTTTTCCTAGATCGGGGTTTCCATGTATATCTGGTGTTATTATTATTGGTGTGTGTGATCTCTACATATTTTCTTAATCTACTTAGCAAGGTTTAAAATAAAAGTTTTAATTTATCTACTGATTCACCCCCCTCTCAATAGATAGTTTTGTTCCATCAATTGGTATCAAATCTCTAGTTCATTTGAGAAGCTTAACCAGCTTGGGTAGATCTTGGATAGTGAACACAAGATGGCTAGTTAAGAAGGTTTTTCCTCAAACAAAGCACCTCTCTTTAATGGATCAAACTATTCTTTTGGGGCATCAAAATGCAAGAATACTTATCATCTTCAGGGTTTGATGTAGGGATGATTGTAGTAAATTCATATGTTATTCTTGCTACACCACCCACTGGCCAAGCCGATAAGAAAGCATATGAAAACAATGCTAAGGCAAAGAATGCTATTCTTTGTGGATTATCTAACTTAGAGGTTGTAAAAGTGGTGGATTGTCAAACAACCCATGAGATTTAGGTCAAATTAAAGAGTATCTATGAAGATGATGAAAAGGTAAAGTAGGCCAAGATACAAACATACAAAGTTAAGTTCGAAAGCCTTAAGATGATATAAGAAGAGAAAATTATAGACTACCTCCTCAGGGTAAATGAAATAGTTAATGCAATCAAAGGATTTGGAGAAAAGATGAAAGAATCTATCATTTTCAAAAAGGTCCTAAAATCCTTGCCATCTAGGTATGACTCTAAATTTTTTGCAATAGAGGAAGCAAGAGATATGGAAAAACTTACTGTTGATAAGTTGCATGGCACCTTCACTGCTTATGAGATGAGAATAGGAGACACTGGTAACTCCAAGAGAGAAGTAGCATTCAAAGAAGCAAAAAAGGAAAAGTTAGAAGCACCTACATATAAATATAAAAAGATTGATGAAGAAGAAGCTAACTTTGTTAGAAGATTGAAAAAAGGCTCTAGAATTACAAAGGTAAGTTACCCAAGTTAAATTATTTAACTATGGTAAGATAGGACATTTTTCTGTTAAATTCCCTTATGGAGAAAAGGTTAACTTTGAGAAAGTAGAGGATAGTCAAAAGAAGAACCCTACTTCCCAAAGAAGAAATTCTTTAAAAATAAGAAAAGTTTCTACACACAAGAAGAAAGTGTTGCATCTGATGTTAGTGATAGCTCAGATGATGACCATGATTGTGCCTTTGTGGTTGAGGGAGATGAATCCCTATTCATGGTATTAGGATCAGATTCTAAGGATCAATAAAAAGAAGAAAATGAAGATTTTGATGATGAAGAAGGAGAAGTGGATATAGAGAGCGATCATATGTGCTCTAGATGAGACTGAAAGGATGAGAAAGGAGAACTCAGAGTAGAAGAAGAATGCACAAAAATAAATTGAAAGTCTATCCAAAATTCTTAAAGAATCTAATAGATGATAGTTAGCCTAAAGACACAAGTTGAATAAGCTAAAAGAATAGAAGATGTAGTCAAATCTGAATGACAATCTAAATCTAATGAATGCATGAACTTGGAAGCATAAATAGTGGCTTTGAGAAAATAATTGAAAAAGGTTATAAAAAAAATAGAAAAAGGTATGTATCTAAAAGAAGGCTCAAATATTTTTGAAGAGTTGATTAACTCACAAAAGCCTTCAAATGAAAAGTAAGGCCTAGGTTTTGAGAAAGGAAATAATCCTACTACTAGTGCATCTACAAGTTTATATGATAGATTCAAATAAGAAGAAAATCTTAGAACAAAGAATGATAAAATGAAGAAGGATGCCTATGGAGGTGTTTTTGATAAGAAGAAACCTAATGGAGAAAAGAAGCATTCAACAAATAAGAAGATTAACAAGCTAGTCCTTGAAGACTTGAAGAAGAAGCATAAAATAAAGGGAGTTGATGCAGATGGTTTTGCAAATGTGGGAGATTTTAAGAATAAAAATTGATGCAAATAAGGGTGGTTAATATTTAAAATGTTCCAATGAAGCAAAATTTCAAGATTCAAATCATTAAATTATGGGTTTTTGCTCACTAACCTTCAATACTCTAGTAGTACTTCAAAGGTGGTTTTTCCAACACAACTTTATTAAACAACCTCATACCTAGAATATAATTATAGTTATAGATACCCATTATTCCCTTTTATAACATACCAATTTTTTAGATGAGGTTGTTTTGGAACATCAAGGTAAAAAATATGTTGCTATGCTTGAAACTAGGCCCAATTAGGCTTGTTCTACTAGGTCACTATGAGGGTTTTGATCTCCAGGATTTAACTCTTAATGCAAATGGCTCAGAATTGTAAAATAAGGTCTTCCCAATCATTTCCAACCACTACAAACTAATTCACAAGAGATTTTTACCAAAGCCTAACTTCTATGCTATTTCTATGCCAAAAACAAGAGGTTTTATGGGCTAGGGCATCACCCAACTTGCACAAAACGCCATCCCCTGCTCCTACAACATTTTGAACACTAAAAATACCCTATCCCCATCCATTCCACCAATTTTAAGGTCTATTCATTAGTGTAATGAATAGAAATCTATTATTTCCTATCAAGGCACACCCTGGTGAGGGTTTCAAACAGTTTTTAATAAATATGCCCTAACTTACTCAAATCTTGATGAAATAAAATAAAATAAAATGTAGAAGATAGAATATTCAATTCAACATCAAATCCAATGAATCTTAGACCATCTCCAGGCCATACGAGGCTGTACTATTCTATGTAGTAGCAAATTATGCTTCTAAAATGCAGAAAATAGTGTTTCTTTATTGCTCAATCTTCAAAATCCACACAAAAACCTTGTATTCACTTCCACAAGGCTTATTAAATCATTTAAAAACCAAAACCAACTGAATACAATTAAATTTTGAAAAAAAACCGTTCAACTTCCTTGAAAAGCCAAAAATGCAAAAATACAAAAGTTTCTTGACAACTTTTGCAACTTTTACCATATTTACAAAATGGACTCCAAAATGAATCAAGACATCTTAAAAACATAAGAAATGTTCTTCAAAACCTTATTATATGCAAAATGAATCAACTAAACCAAAATACTAATATAGCAATTTTTTTCACAATAAGACCTATGGTGCCTTGCACCAAAAATATAAGACCTCCTCATCCTACAAAAATAAATGCTATGGCCAGGTATTCATCATATTTATATGGTTATTTCTATACTTCTAATTAGTTTGGTCATAGAGCTAGTAAATTTTGTGTTGTACCTAAAAGGAGAACAAACTTTGTTAGTAAAAATTCATTTGCTCCTTTGTTAGATACAAATGTAATATGTTGTAATTGCAATAACGTTGCTTACATTGCCAAATAATGTAGAAAAAAAAAATTAATACCAAAATTACAAGATAAGAAGAAAATAATTCTTTCCAAAGTGAACAAAGGTTGACAAGTCTCTACTAAAGAGATAGATGAATCCAAAAAGTAACCTAAGAACATGTGGAAATAGATAGTGGTTGCTCTAAGCACATGATTAGTGATAAGAAAAAGTTTATTAAACAAGATAAATGCAAATAAGGATCTGTTAGTTTGGGAGATAACACTACTATGAAAATATGTGGTAAAGGAACCCTAAGGATAAATGAAAAATTTCCTAGACACATGATGTCCTTTATGTTGAAGGATTAAAGCATAATCTAATAAGTGTTATTTTCAAATGTGAGAAAATGGATACAAAGTCACATTTAATGTAGAAGGTTGCGAGATAAGGTAATTAGGGAGATTAATAGCATAAGTAAAAAGAAATGGAAGAAATATTTACAATCTCTAATATGAGTTGAATGTTCAAAGCTACATGATAGGATAGATTGACGAGAGTTGGTTATGGCATAGGAGAATGGGCCATGCACAATTTGATAGTCTTGTAAAAGCGACTTCAAAAGGAGTTGTGAGACACATGCCTAAGATAACCAAACCTACAAACACCACTTAAAATGAATTTCATCAAAAAAAAAACAAGGGTTAGATTTCAAACAAAAGAGTATTCAACTACAAAACCTATGGAGTTAGTGCATACTAATCTTTGTGACCCCACAAGTACAAAAGGATTGAAAGGAGAAAGCTATTTCATATTACTAATTGATGATTACTCAAGAATGACATGGGTAACCTTCCTAAAGGATAAGTTTCAAGCATTTGAAAGATTCAAATTTTTTAGAGCCATGGTTGAGAAAGAGATTGGTAGAAGGATTAAATGCTTAAGATAAAATAGAGGTGGAGAATTCACATCACATGAATTCATAGAATATTCTGAGAAGTATGGAATCAAGAGGAAATATCCAACAACGACTCCACAATATAATGGATTTGTTGAAAGAAAGAACATGACAGTCAAAGATATGGCCATAATA
>VDFB02373365.1:242480885-242505126 GCA_007258455.2 Sequoia sempervirens
CTAACCTTGTAAGAGGACAAGGATTGGAAAAATTGATGGTTGATACAAATTTGGAACTTCCCAAGTATATAATTTTGTTGATGAAGAAAATATAGTCACCAGTATTGAGCACACATCATGGTATACATATATTGTGTACTAACTTAAACATTTGAAATCTCTAGAAGGGTTTGATGATAATAGAAAAAGGACACTCAAGTTATAGGCCTCAAAATATGTATTCATGAAGGGGGACCTTTACTGCAAGAATAGGGATGTTGTTCTATTATATGCTTAGATGAGCATCAGGCAAGGCATGTCTTGAAGGAGATGCATGAATGACTATGTGGGGGGAATTTATCAGCAAAAACCACTGCTCATAAGATTTTAAGGGTAGGGTACTATTGGCCCATGGTTTTCAATGATGCATATGACTACACTAGGAAATGTGAGTCATGTCAAAAGTTTTCTAGAAAATGTAAGTATCAAGGAGCATTTCCTCTAAGACCTATGAAGTTTTAAGCTCCATTTAACCAATCGAGAGTTGATTTCATTGGGGAAATTACAAAAAAGTCTAGTGGAGGACACAAATGGATATTGGTAGCCATAGATTATTTCACAAAGTGGGTAGAAGCTATACCCACTAAGCAAGCAACTAGTAAGGTTCTAGAAAATTTCTTATTGGAGAACATCATCACAAGATTCAGAGCTCCAATAGGGATTGTAACTAATAATGGAATGTGTTTTAGGTCAAGTGAATTCAAGGGATTTTCCAATCATATGGTATAGTAATTTCATACTCTTCACCATACCACCCACAGAAAAATGGGTAGGTAGAATCCAACAAAACAAGTATATTGAAGATCATAAGAAGAATGCTAGATAACAAAAAAAAGGCTTGGGATTTTAAGCTGAGGCTTGCTTTATGGGCTGACAGAATCAGTATGAAAAAGGCTATTGTAAATCACCTTTTGAGCTTGTGTATGGAACTCAAGCAAGACTCCCTTTGCATAATCTAATACCAGTCTACAAGTCCATTTTGCAAGAAGATTTGGACATTCTTGAACCTATGGAGGAAAGGATGGAGGAATTGATGGAGCTTGATGAAATCAAAAACCAAGCTCAGTAGCATAATAGAAAGAAATAATTACAAATGAAATACTTGCATGACAGGAAGGCCAAAAATAGGAATTTTGATGTAGATGACATAGTTCTCATGTGGAATACCAGGAGTTAGGACAAAGGAAAGCATGGTTAATTTGAGCCATTATGGTTAGGACCCTTTGTTATTGTTGGAAAGGGAGGTGAGGATTGTTAGCTCTCAAAAACATAGGCGGAATGCCTCAAGAGGCTGCCAATCTCTTGATATGCTTTAGGGTAACAGACAAGGTCAAAAGCTTTCAACCTTCTACTCTTCAGGTGATGCCAGACCTAGGTGGGTGTACCTATCTAGATTGGGTAGACTTGACTTATGATTATATTTTTTGCACAGATTTGTCCACAATGGAAGACGGAAGTGAACAAATGAAATCAATTTGATAGTAATAGAAAAAGAAAACTTCTAATCTAAATCCTAAAATGCTTAATTAACAGATGTAAAGAAACTGAATGAATCAAATGATGAAATGCAGAGACCAGTGCCTTATTGGGTATGTGGAGTCTAATGAAACAGAAATGGGCAACTTATTTTGGCAGAAACTCAGATTGCTGGCATATGTTCTATTTATAACTTGTATAAACATGCAAGATTATGACTACTAAGCTCTACTTTAATAATCCAGATGAATCTCCCTGATTACTGTGATCAACCAAAAGGATTTAATCTCTTCTTGAGAGAACCAGTTAATTAACCACATAGATACAACAAATGTGCACTGATAAACTGAAAGTAAACTTGTTACATCAATTTAAACAACCAGAAAGAGTCAATCATGGAGACAACTTAGCAATACTTTTCAATAAACTTAATAGACAATTGACACCAGAAATAACCTGCCACATTAATTGACTTTCATTGAAATCACCATTTGAAAACATGCAACATAGCCTCTAAAATGAGGACTTTATTCTACTGTATCCATCCTCTACCTACTGTATCTATCTAAAATTTGATGATGATATTACATTTGGGAGTGCATATTTATACACCAGCATCAGGAAACAAATCGCTTCGAAATCCATGTCGGCCCAAAAACCATGTCAGCCAACCATTACAATCGAGCATTCATGTCGGCCTGCAATAGTAAATTAGGAATTCACATGTCGGACATAGTGTATGAGTCTTTTATAATCGTTCGCTGAGCAGTCGCCTAGACATCTCGTTAGTTATGCCAAAGGCAATTCAATCGCTAATCATTCCTTGGTTCTTTCTGTTCGTCGTGATATCTTACTATTAGAGAAATATCATATTGGATACATTATGTTCACTGAGAGCCCATATGTTATGTTATTTCCAATCGGTGAGACACAAGGACTTCTCTCACTGATGTGCTCCTTTTGTTTTATTTACTATCGCCGTAGCTCTATGATGTCAGGGAGACATCTCAAAGATCATAATATGTTTCACCGAAAGCCCCATGGTTAAACCTGTCGCTGTGACTTATTGCTTTCAGGGAGATAACATATCAGCCAACCGTCATCTCAACGAAATAGCCCAAGCTCATATTAGGTCAACAAGACAACATCAATCTCACGCCGATAGAAGTCCTTTTTGATTTATTTGCTTCGCTGAGACAAACCAATATCGGGAAGACCTCTCGTAGAATGCTTTGAGTCATACTGAAAGTTGTCAACCATCTTGTGTATCACTGAGAAAAATCAATCTTCATGTCAAAAAAATCCCATTTTGTTCCATCAGAGAGACCAAAGGTCACTCGCCGAGACCTCATGCCGATATCGTAAAATCTTACCGATATGTTCCTTTGATCCTGTGTGCATTGCCGAGACATATTGTTATCAGGGAGAGGTCCCACAGAGTTCACTAAGTCATACTGAAACCCCTTTATTCCCCTTATGTGTCGCTATGACATAAATCCTTTCTCGCTGATGAGTCTATCTGCCCCATGTATGTCGATGTGACTTCTAACTATTAGGGAGACATCCTGTAGAATACAATTTGTTTCACCGAAAGTCACCCTGAGCTCACCTCCAAGATGACACAAACCTCTCACTGAAAGCCACAATAAAGAAACCTTTTAAGCTCCATCGGCGAGACATACTGAATTCACTAAGACTTCTGTGTGACGGCCAAACTCTTGTGGATATGCTTATCCAAACGCTGGTCGGTGAGAAAGAAAATCTTCAGTGAGACTACATACCAAATACAACACTTATGTCGATATGTCCCTCCTCTGTCGCCGAAACAGCATGTTTGTCACGCCGAATGATGAATACACAAGACTTGTGATTGCCGAGACATTGGATGAGTCTTGCCGATAGGCAATACATACTCACACAAGTAGAAACATAATATGAATCAAGAAAACCCTTGACATCCACAAGCTGATAAGAAAAAGAATGTGAAAAATGTAGACATAGATGATTTTATGGGAAAAATATGGGCAGAATGAAATGAAAACAAACCCATGTGTATATGATGAGGACAATATGGAAACTTAGGGCCATGTAAAACATGTGAAAATATTGCAAAAATTTACAGTTCCAACAGTGGCTCCGTCTGGGGATGAATGATAGTAAGATCATTGCAAGGATCTAGAATCTTTGGGTGAGCAGACCAGATGCAAAATGAGAAAAATGGAAATGGACAAGAAGCAGATGGAATGGATGCAAAATGAATGCAAGATGGAAGTGCACCAAAATCCTAAACTATTGTGCATGGAAAATAATTTTAAAGAGGATAAGCAAGAGTTGTCCATGCACTGGCAACCCTTAATCCTCTGTGTTTCAACTTCACCTGTTCTGAGCTGTTACAATCTGAAACTCAAACCATACTTTCCCCTGTCAAATACCTGGTTTTGTCTCGAGTTCATCAGATTCTTCCTGAAGATACTCATGCATTTTTTCCTGTCAGTATTATTGCAAGTTATTAGAGAATCATCGTGCTCAATTTGGAAAAATATCCCTACATCATTCTGCAATTGATATTCTTCATCATCAGACAAATCTTTGTTGTCTCCAACATACAAAATATACACATATTCAATGCAAAATTCCTCATTATCTTTCTCACTGTTATGCATTATGAAACATTCTCCCAACTGTACTAAAAATTTACCATCAGATTGCTTCTCTTGAGAATCAAAAGGTTTGGTTATATCAACACTGTCTAGAACAAACAAATCTGAAACTTTTTGCACCTCCCTCAAATTGTCATTTGGAGACAATACTTGAATATGACTCACATCATCAATATCATGTATAGATGAATCAATCAAAGCCGAACCTCTATCATCCTTGGTATGCAAACAAATGTCCTCTCCATATGAGTTAGAAATTTTAAAGTCACATACCTCATCTTGAATGAACACAAACTTTTGATCAACTTCAAAGGTTTCACCATCAATTCAAGAAATGCACTAAGAATCATAAGAATCATCACACAAAGATCCCTCACTGTCAAAACAAATGCAAGCTGGACACAAAACTTCAGGGTCATCCTTGTGTACAGATTTCTGATATTCAAGAGTTAGCAAATATGAAATTTGCTCACTGCTGAGTAAACAAGTCTCAACATTTTCATCGCTACAGTTATATTCTTCACTTTTTTCATCATCAAAAAAAGGCCCGGGATCATTAGAGAATGAAAAATTAGAAGCATTACCAGCACAGTCATTTATTCCATCATTTTGCTTATCTGAAATTATCTCCTTTTTACCAAAAAGTGAATTTGAAAATACCTGAGATTCATTCATGGACACACCTTGGCAAAAAATCATCTAATCTTCATTTAACTCTTCATCATACAATGGGTTTGAAAAATTTTGTAAACCACTTTCAAATGTACAAACCTCTTTTTCATCGAATGTATCTTCGTGGATTTCAACTGTAGCTGGAAGTATTGTATACTCACTATCAAATGAATCAACATTTCCCATTGTCTCTTCATCTTGATCTTCATAAGAGGTAGAAGAATCCCTTGATTGCAGATCAAAATCCACAGGTTCATCTTCACAATTTGAATACTCACTGGATCCATCATAACACACACTACTTTCCTTGTCACAATCTGTTATGCAAGAGAAATATTTTGTACCTTCATCTTCATTATGCAAGCTGTCATAGGAATCATAATGACTTGCACATGTCTCATCTTCTATTGGATACATTGTTTGATCAATGTCTCTATTCTTATCAGAAACACAACTATTGGATTCAACATACGTAATCCTCTCCATGGTGTCGATAAATTTATTCACTATATCAAAGGTATGTCATTTATCTGGCCAATAGACTGATTCTGGCTCTACTACTCTTATGAACTGCTCAAAAAATAGGGCCCTTGTAGGCCTATAATGAGAAGGTAATTGCATACAATTTTTTCTCATTCTATTGTATAGAGAAGTCATATCTTCTCCTTCATACCTCCTTATGTCAAAAAATGCATCCAAGGGGGAAAATCTGCACTCTGATTTTGTGATGGAGTCATGGCTTTGAGTATACATTGTTTGATCAATGTCCTGGTGCTCATCTGTGATATCACCCTTGTCATCATACTTTTTCCTTTCTATAGTATCATCCCATACAGTTAGTTGATCAAAAGAGATTGGTATCCATGAATCAGGCCAATAGATTGGGTTCAGCTCATACACTTTCATAAACTGCTTAATGATTTCAAACACACTAGGTGGGAACTTAATAGCTATTTTCCTACAAATATCCATCATTCTGCAAAGCAAAGAGTACCCAGATTCTCCACTATATCTCCTTAAGCCAAGAAAGGTATCCAAAATATTTTTGAAATATTCATCATCTTTAGATTGCTAGTTTTGATACATACCTTGCTGCAAATTCTGATTGATATCTTCAAGTGAATTGGAATTGTACTACACTTGACATTGATCACATTGACATTGCACCTGACACTGATCACACTGACATTCTTGATAACTTTCCAAACTTTGTCCAAGAGGGGCTGCATAAGTATTTACTTGCTTCTGCAGTTGTGGAGAATAAGTGTTCTGTTGTGCATGATATGCACTGCCTTCATTGTAGAAATTTCCAATTGTATTATCAGGCACTTGAGGGGCCCAATACCTTCCTGCATTTGTGTATTCACTCATTCCATATACAAATTCCATTCTTCATAAAAAAAATCAGAGTCACCACCTACTTTTCCAAAAGTAGGAAAATGATTATTTTATGATCTTTACCCCAGCAGAATCACTCTTTTTGAACCTTCTCAAATTACAACCTTTTCTTCAATGACTCTATATGATGGTCTTCAACTGAATTTTCTGATGTACTCCCTAGCAGAGCTGCCAATTTTTTAGCTTTGAAAAATGCAGGTGGAATGCCTCAAGAGGTTGCCAATCTCTTGATATGCTTTAGGGTAACAGACAAGGTCAAAAGCTTTCAACCTTCTACTCTTCAGGTGCTGCCAAACCTAGGCGGGTGTACCTATCTAAATTGAGAAGACTTAACTTATGATTATCTTTCTTGCATAGATTTGTCCACAATGGCAGACAGAAGTGAACAAATGAAATCAACTTGATAGCAATAGCAAAAGCAAACTTCTAATCTAAATCCTAAAATGCTCAATTAATAGATGTAAAGAAACTGAATTAATCATTTGATGAAATACAGAGACCAGTGCCTTATTGGGTATGCAGAGTCCAATGAAACATAAATGGGAAACTTATTCTGGCAGAAACTCAGATTGTTGGCATATGTTCTGTTTATAACTTGTATAAACATGCAAGATTATGACTACTAAGCTCTACTTTAATAATCCAAATGAATCTCCCTAATTACTATGATCAACCAAAAGGATTTAATCTCTTCTTGAGAGAACCAGTTAATTAACCACACATATACAACAAATGTGCACTGATAAACTAAAAGTAAACTTGTTACATCAATTTAAACAACCAGAAAGAGTCAAGCATGGAGACAACTTAGCAATACTTTTCAATAAACTCAACAGACAATTGACACCAGAAATAACCTACCACATTAATTGACTTTCATTGAAATCGCCATTTGGAAACATGCAACATAGCCTCTGAAATGAGGACTTTATTCTACTATATCCATCCTCTACCTACTATATCTATCTAAAATCTGATGAAGATATTACATTTGGGAGTGCATATTTATACAGTAGCATCAGGAAACAAATAGCTTTGAAATCCATGTCAACCCAAAAACCGTGTCAGCCAACCATTACAATTGGGCATTCATGTCGGCATGCAACAATAAATTAGGAATTCACATGTTGGCCACAGTGTATGAGTCTTTTTTAATCATTCACTGAGCAGTCACCAAGACATCTCGTTAGTTATGCCGAAGGAAATTCAATTGTTGATCGTTCCTTGGTTCTTTCTGTTCACCATGATATCTTACTGTCGGAGAAATATCATACTGGATACATTATGTTCACCAAGAGCCCATATGTTATGTTATTTCCAATCGGTGAGACACAAGGAATTCTCTCACCGATGTGCTCCTTTTGTTTTATTTACTGTCACCATAGCTCTATGATGTCAGGGAGACATTTCAAAGATCATAATATGTTTCACTGAAAGCCCCGTGGTTAAACCTGTCGCTGTGACTTATCGCTTTCAGGGAGATAACATATCGGCCAACCGTCGTCTCAATGAAACAACCCAAGCTCATATTAGGTCGCCAAGACAACATCAATCTCACACTGATAGAAGTCCTTTTTTATTTATGTGTTTCACTGAGACAAACTGATATCGGGAAGACCTCTCGTAGAATGCTTTGAGTCATACCAAAAGTTGTCAACCATCTTGTTTTTCACTAAGAAAAATCAATCTTCATTTCAACAAAATCTTGTTGTGTTCCATCGGCGAGACCGGAGGTCACTCACCGAGACCTCATGCCGATATTGCAAACTCTTACCGATATGTTCTTTTCATCCTGTGTCAATCGCCGAGACATATTGTTATCGAGGAGAGGTCCCACAGAGTTCATTAAGTCATACCGAAACCCCTTTATTCCCCTTATGTGTCACTGTGACATAAATCCTTTCTCGCCGATGAGTCTATCTGCCCCATGTATGTCGACATGACTTCTAACTATCGGGGAGACATCCTGTAGAATACACTTTGTTTCAGTGAAAGTCACCTCGAGCTCACCTCTGTTCGCCAAGATGACACAAACCTCTCGCCGAAAGCCACAATAAAGAAACCTTTTAAGCTTCATCGGCGAGACATACTGAATTTGCTAAGACTTCAGCATGATGGCCAAACTCCTACCGATATGCTTATCCAAACGCGGGTCAGTGAGATAGAAAATCTTCAGTGAGACTACATACCGAATACAACACTTATGCTAATATGTCCCTCCTCTGTTGCCGAAACAACATGTTTGTCACACCGAATGATGAATACACAAGACTTGTGATCGATGAGACATCAGATGAGTCTTGCTGATAGGAAATATAGACTCACATAAGCAGAAACATAATATGAATCAGGAAAACCCTTGACCACCACAAGCCGATAAGAACAAGAATGTGAAAAATGCAGACATAGATGATTTTATGGGAAAAATATGGGCAGAATGAAATGAAAACAAACCCATGTGTAAATGATGAGGACAATATGGAAACTTAGGGCCATGCAAAACATATGAAAATATTGCAGAAATTTACAGTTCCAATAAGGATTCATAGTATATCAAAAATATGTCAGGAGAAGCACAAGAATCTCCAGTACATGCGAAGTTCCTAAAAAAATTCCTTTCTTGAAGAATATAGAGGATTAAGAATTTCAAGTGCATGGACAATTCTTGAAAAACCTCTTAAAATAAATCATTTCAATGCATAGTAGAATAGGTAAAGGCTAGGGATTGCCAATGCATGGAAAATTCCTAGATAACCTTCTAAAATGAATCTTTTCCATGCACATTAGTATAGGACTTCATATCATTTCAACCACTCTTGGTTTTCCCTCATTTCTATTGCCATCCCATGTCACAAGCCACTTGGTCTACTCTTCCAGTGATTTGAATTCTTGATATAACCACAAGGGGTATACATCCCCAATCAGAGCCATTGTTGGGACTGCAAAAAAAAATCACACTTTTAATGGCTTACATTTCTGAATCCCACAAGATCGTTACATTTTAAGTGTGGAGAAAAACCAAAATTGTTATAATCCATTTCACATGCCATATTCACCAATGATTTCATTAGTTTTGATCTTTAACACACTAAAAATCCCTCCGGTCATCATTGAGTAAGAGCTTCTAAAAAAATAGTTCATATTGGAATGACTAGGTACATGTCTCTCTAATCCATAAGTCATAGCCTCTCAATTTGAGCATTTCTTGCATATCGGCAAAAGGTCAGCAGTGTCAAAGCAATCTACAAATTTGGAGGATGCATATTCGGGTAGACAAGGCCTGTCGTCCCACCGAAAAAGGTTATCGGCAAAAAAAATACTATTAGAGTTAAATCCTCAAGTCATCCTGAGCATACATGTCATGGAAAACGATCCTCATCAGTAAGAAATTCACATTGGCTCACTGATAAAGAAAATGGAAATAGGGAGACATGTTCTATAAGAGTGAATTTTTCTTCTCCTTCCAACTTCATACGTTACGCCAATGACAGTAATTTTGAGTCTCACCAATTAATCTAAAGGAAGAACACAATGAAAGAAATACATCGGGGAGACTAATAACATCAAAGTAACTTTCAAATCCCTTAGCAATTCTCATTCTCATGCTGATGGTAATATGAATGGATCAATGTTCATCAGATTAATACTTGGCGATAACTTTGATATCTAAGTGACTTCACAAATCTCTTTTCGAAGGTGATATGTATTAAAAATAAATCAAAATTCAATTATTTAGCATCGGTAGGAAAAACTATTTTATCTTCCTGAACATGAAAGATGATCTCTATCTAATGAATATTCTGCATGGTTCAAATACATAGATCAACAATAGTTTGAATAAGTCTCACCAATATAATCATTTGCTCTAATAGTGAGAAATTCAAGAAACCTATTACACTCATGTTCAGAGCTAGACATTAATGGCCACATAGATGTACATTGTATAGATAATTCTCTGATTGAAAGAAGAATAATTTTCACTATTGGCAGTGAAAGGGACAAGAGAGCAAGCAGAGGTTAGAGAATTTAGTGTGGCCGAAAACTTTCAAGTAAGCTAGTGAACTCCTTGTAATAGTATTTTCAATTCTATGACTTTGAGAAGATAAAATGGAGGGTTCAAGCTCTGGGAAGTCAAAGAGTAGCAAACAACAAAATGAAGGTAGCCAACCTAAGGGTAAAAAAAAAAATTAAAACAAGGGATGAACCAAAAATAAATGAGAAAATATTGAACGAGGATCTTATTGACCAATTACCTAGTTCAAGACCAAAAGCTAGGCATTCTGCACAACTTAGGGCTGAAGTAGAAAGATTTGAAGACAAGTGCAAGCATATAGGGGATGTATGGAGCCCTATTCAAGGATATGAGCTATTTATTTTTCATTATCATCGGAGGGATAGGTTTGAGCCAGTATGCAATCCTTGGAATTTTAACCTAGGAAAATTGGTTGTCCCTAACATATTTTTGAATGTGGAATTAGTAAAGATCATGGCCATGCACTACAATCTAGACCTCAGGGCTATCTACAATTCACTAGGAAAACCTTTTATATGTGTGTCCGAAGCTGCAATTTGTGAATATTTTTACCTAAACAACACATGTGATGGAGCTATTGTACATGAAGCTTTAGAGAAAGAAAATTGGAGAATGGATACAACCTATAGAGGGTGGAGATTACCATTGCATAGACCCAAGAAAGATGGAAGTCTAGTTCCACTTGATGACAATGATGGACCTCCTTTTCATGTCAACTTATTTGAGCCCTATTTAAAATACACATACTTCTCAGTGTGTGAGGTGTTAGGGAATGAGGCTCCTGAGTTTATGTCAATTGTACCAATGGCGATTGTTGCCGATGTTCAATGCCATAATGTCAGGCCATTTGACTATGCTTCATATATTTTCAAACAAATTGATTGAAGACTAACGGAAATTAAAAATTGATCTTGTGTTATACATTTAGAGAATTATTCTATTTTGATGCATATAATAATGTATTTCGGGCAAGAAATAGGGATGTGGCCAAAGGAATTAAGGATTGCACAATTTGACAAAGAGGTAAAACCACTACTAATACAATTATGGACTGCTATTTGGGATAGCAGATTTGTCAACTCAAGTTATGTCCATTTTGAAGAGTATTTTTTCAAGACATTGTACAAAATTTTCAACTATCCTTGTGATCACTCATTATCTGATGAAATTAAGAGGTTCCTTAGGCCCAAGGATTTCAATGGACCTATTCATCACACTTGGGGCAATTGGTACTATTTTGAGGATGGACTATTCGAGTTTTATGAATCTAGGTTCCTTTGGAAGTCAGGAATTCATGCCAAGCACTTTATGCTTTGGAGATTTCACTATACTATCAAAAGAAGGGTATGAATTGATTTTGGAAAAATTATTGCATTTCAATTTGAAAAGGGCTCCATGAAGGGAAGGGTTTGATCCAGAAGGATACATTGATTTTTTCAGAAAAAAAAAAAAAGTGAACTTGGGTGGGTATGATCATATACCTTATGCATATGATGACACAATCATGAACATGGAAGAGAAGGAAGTTGAAGAAGTTATTTATGAATATAACAAGGGGGTAGAGCAAAGAATAAAGGAGATACAAGAAACAGAGCTATTATCATTTGGTGAAGAGTCATCTAATGATAGAGAGTCTCAAGGCCCAACTGATAATATTTTCAAACTGAGAGTTGAGGACTATAAGTCTCCCCTTAGAGAGCAATAAATTGAAGAGCGGTCTGATACAAACATGAGGCAAATGACTTATAGATTGTTTGTTGTTGATGATTAGTTTATAAAGTCCCTAGAATTTAGATCCTTCCTATACAACAAGAAAGAGAAATCTATAAGAGAATCTGTTGCAAAAATAACACCAAACAATGAGGATCAGTTGTTGAATAATTTGAAGTTGAGTGTGGAGAATGAGATGAAAGATATGTATCTGGAGCGAGGAAGGAAATTGTTGGAAGAGTTAGGTGTAATGATTTTCCCAGGTTTGGATCTGAATTCTGCTCTTGTTTTTTATAGCTTCTTGCAAAATAACAGTGCTACACATAAGCTTAGTTTGGAAGGAGTTACAAAGGTGTACATAGGATCAAATTATGATCTTGATGAAGGTTCTCTCATCATCTAGGCCCTGTACCCAATGCATAAGACTATAATTATTGACACTGAAAAATCCTTCGGCCATGTCATGACATTAAAAATTGGAGAGGTTGATCCTGTAGCTACAACTGAGATTGGAATCAATGTTGCTAAATTAAATAAATCTTAGATCCAAATGTTGATTAAGGAAAAGGACATGTATAAAATGAATAATGAGAGGATACTCAAAGAGAATTATTTTTTTGAAGGATATGGTTAAAAATACATCAAAGGAATCTACTAAGTTATTAACTCAAGGGGAGAGTTCACAATCAAAGAATAAGGTTGAAGGATCGTATGTACAAGATCAAGTAAATAAAGCCAGGTTTGATACAATCTCTGCAACATTTCAAAAAATATATAATTTTTTAATGATTTGGATGAAAAAGTTATAGGAAACCCATTCCATGAATCATGCTATAGTTGAGGAACACAAAAGGTTAAATGACAGAATATAGGAGAAAATTCAAGAAATGCAGAAGATAGGTGTTTCTGATAGTGAGGCAACCACAAATGCTGGAGATATAATGAAAAAACACAAGGACTACTATGCAGAACTCCAGGAAGATGAGAAAGGATTAATTAATGCTACAAAATATGGAGTGCCTACACTGTTTCAAGATAATGGAGATCTGAAGGGTCAGAATGAGTGGATAAGAGAGTGTAAGATGATATTGCACAAAGCCTTAGAAGTAGCAAAAAGTGAAGAATCAACACTAGATGAATCATTCGAGCACTTGGAGAAAATGGTAATTATGGATCACTGTGAGAAATGCCACATAAGATGCCAAAAATCACTTAAGACAAGATTATCTAGATCATATTACCAGATTCCATCTATGGCTTGCTAGAGCCTAATTGTTCATGTTTAATTATTGTTTCTTGTTCTTAGTTTCAAAAAGAAATTCACGAAGCGGTGTGTCAACTACAAAGTTTTGATATATAATTCAATAACATAGTGATAGAAAGATATAGGAAAATAGGGATAGATAGATAGCAGAAGAGTTCCATAATGTTTACATTTCAAAAGATTATGTTGCAAGCATAATTTTGAGGACATCAATGAAAGATCTCTAATTTTGTGGCTTCATATTTGTATCAATTGTTTGCTGAAAATATACAATTATGTGGTTGTATCCAACTTATCATATTCTTATTATTTTATTTGGTATATCAAGTATGTATTCAACTTTGTTGTTCTTGTGTGATATGATTAATTAGTTTCTTTAAAAGAATTAAAATATTTTTAGTTAATCACAGTTATCTAGAAGTGTTATTTGGATCAATAAGAAGAACCATATAATTAGGATTTTCATTCTATCTCCAATTTGGTATCATTTGTTGTTCCTGTGTGTTTTATTTAACTCGTTTCTTCAAGAAAGGATTAAAATCCTTTTGATAAATGATAAGTAACCTGGGTGTGTCAGTTGGATCCAAAAGTAGATTTTTTCAATCACTTTCCTACACGTTTACATAAGATATAAACCAACATAGGTGTCCCGAATAGTTTGAGTTATAGCCAATACAAGTCATACATTCTAGATCTTCATTTGACTCCATTTACCCAACAAGGTGCTGGTCTTACCCATTTCATCATTTAATTTTATTAAATCTATTTTCAAAACCTTACATCTATTAACTGAACATATTAAGCTTTATCTTGATATTTCTTATACAATTTATACCAAATTAGGCTAGGATCTCTCCACCCTCAATTGCCATTGTGGATAGATTATACAAATAGGGAACACATAGTTTAAGTCTTCTTTATTTGCATAGGTACACCCACCTAGGTTTGGCAGAGCCTAAAGAGAAGAAGGTTCAAATATACCAATTGGCCTTGTTCGTTAGCCTAAAATGTACCAAGAGCTTGGAAACCACTTGAGGTTTTCAAACCAACATTTTTGAGAACTAAAAAATTGGCGACTCATTTTGGGACCCAATTATGAACTCAATCCTTCCATCATAGAGTCATTCCAGAGTTAAAAGACTCTGCTAGGAACAAACTAAATCATCTTCCTACTTTCAAAAAGTAGGTGGCAATTCTGAAGAGATATTATGATAGAAAAAGTAAGCATGAGAATAGAAAGGATAGATGACAGACATCAGAGATACTTTATATCATCTGATATGAATGGAAGAAGACCCTTACACTAGGATAGTCCTAAGAAGAATAATGGGAGATGGATTGATAAACATGGATCTCCTCCCAAAAAAAAAAACAAAAACAAGAACAAGTCTAAAGTGACATCTAGCCAAGAAGATGTTATGAATGAAGGAAACTTATCAGAACAAGTCTTCAATGTACACAATAGCTTTGAACCATTGTATGAATTGGATGGTCTCAACAATGATCCATGTGGAGATCCCCGCACTCCATTTGAACAAGGAAATAATGATCATCCCATTTATCATCTTGAAATGGACCAAGAAAAGATCTAGGAGTTCCATGTCTAGAGAGACGAGTAATGGAGACAGATGCAGGTGGAGTATGATCATGAAATGTCCCATAGACAAGAGGAAGGAAACTAGTGTGGGGTCATGGATAAATCAAATCTTGTTGAAGATTTTGAGCACATAAATAATCAAGAATTAGAAATACAAATGTAGTGGCAAGAATAGGAGCTTGAAAGAAGACAGTGGATGATAAAAAAAACATAGAGTTGAGTCAACAATTGTATCAACTGAGTATTAATACATTAAAACCACCAAAGTATGTCCCTCCACATAAATAGAGTGGCAATATCAATTCACAAGGGGCAACTCAAAACACAAGATTACCACAAAACGTAAACCAAAGACAACATTTTCATCATAATAGAACATCTCAAGGATCCACACATCCAAATGCTACCAATGCTCCCTAACACAATCCACTTCCAAGTCAGCAATATCCCTCAAAATATCAACAACATGTTCCCCAACAAAATAGGTACCCCCAGCAACACATTCAACAAAATGTTTATCATCAACCAAAATATGGGTACCAATACTACCCTAATCTGAAACCCTTCAATTTGTCTACACAAAATCCTACAAATCCATGTAGAAAATTTGATCTAATAGGGTATCAATTGTACCCATATCCAATGGATAGTAATTGGAGAAATATGGTTCCCAAGCTCACTGGGAATAATGTCATATCGGCTGAAGAACACATTAGAAATTTTAATGCCTTTGTTCAAGATATTGGTATGGAGTATGAGGATGTGAATATGAGATTGTCCATGATGTCCCTAACAGAAGAGGCAAGGGATTGGTTCAATGGTCTACATAATGGTTCAATTAATTCTATATCAAACTTTCAAGATAAGTTTTTGGAGCAATATGGGAATCAATGTGCCCCCGAATTTTCCTTGAATGAATTGATAAGTATCCAAAAACATCAGAATGAGTCATTTTATGACTTCAACCAAAGGTTCTCCAAATTGCACAGTAAGATACCACCTGGGTCCAAACTGATTGACCCTACAAAATTAAGCTTTTACCTAAAAGCATTTGATCTAAAGATAGGATATGAGCTTAGAAATAGGTGCCCTAGAAATCTAACTGAAGCACTAAAAGCAACATTGACCATTGAGAAAAATAGAAAAGTTGTTGGGATGATTGGTAAGAGAGATAATCTTAGGTTTCCCAAAATATTAACTACCCTCAAAATAGGCAAGAGAATGCATATATAAATGAAAGAACAATGTTGCATGATATGCCATATAACACGAATTGGAAGGATAGAAAGCCCATAATTGATAGGCCTAAGAATAAGGAGACTCATGATCCCTTAAAGAAGGGAGCATACATGGTTAACAATAATCCTTGGTGTCAAATTTGCAAACTATCACACTCCCTTGATCATTGTGTTGTAGTTCAATCAATTCAAGAGGAAATACTAGTAGATAATGATGAAGAGGATCATACAATATATTTAACCTCTCACACCCTCCCCATTGAGCAGGGATATTCATCTTAAGAAGAAGAAGGCTATGAGTATGATGTTGATAACAAAAGGTATAATATTCATATGGCAGAACAAAAAGTCTTTTCTAATTATGATGAAATCAATGATGAACCATATTCTCCTTGTGCTCCATCTCAGTCAAGAAAATACAAAGTAAGAAGACCAACTGAGGAAGAGATTAAGGAATTAACTATTGTTGCAGTAGAGCAAGCAAAAACTAACTATAGGCTCAGAAACAAAACAATAAATGTTGATGGAGGTGCTCCAAGAGGAGTGTTCGTGAAAGAAAAGGAAGTAACACAACAAAAACCATAGAGGATGGAAAGTAAGGAACTAAATAGAAATGAAAAAAAAGCGTATTCCCAAAGAAGATAAAGAGCCACACAAAGAAAAGCAAACATCTAATGAAACAAACAAAACAGAAAAGGAGGAGAGCAAAGGAGATCCATTGGAACAAAAGAAGATAACCAGAACATAAAATACCTCTTTCGATTTCACATAGGGCTTGTCCAAGGTAAGGATGTCTGTGTTGTTATTAGAAATGATGAAAATAAAAGAGTATAGGGATAGTGCTATTCAACTAATGCCTAAAGGAACTAATAAAAGAAAAAATTATGATAACAAAGGGACCACTAAAACCATTAACAACAAGTAGGAAGAAGTAAAGGTTCTTGAGGTTTTTCTTGGTGATGCATTGGTGAATACTCCACAAATTGATCCATTCTTTACTATGTTGCTCATAAATAATAAGTTGGTAAGAAATTATATGATAGATTCAAGTGTTGCTATCAACATCATGCTAGTAGGGGTCATGAAACAACTTGGCATGTAGGTAGACACTATTGGTGGAAAATTCTATGCTATGGATAACAAGCATGTCACATTGGTAGGAATTATGAAAGATGTAGAGGTGAAGTTGGCTGCCTATCTGTAGGTAGTATATAATATTGACATAACTGTAATTGACACACCCCCTCATTTTGGAATTCTCTTGTCAAAGTAATGGACTACAATAGTTGGAGGAAATGTACAATTTTATTTATACTATGTTTCTCAAGATCAATTAAACTGCTTTTGTGATGTGGATTTAGGATGTTTTAGAATAGGGATTTCTCCACCTGAGCTAGTAAATATTGATCCAATTGATAAACATGTTTCAAACAGTCAGCATGGTGTATGGAAGATGTATTTTTATGGAGCATGTAGTCAAGAAGGAAATGGAGTAGGAGTATTTTTTTATCTCACCTAAGGATGTTGCATTCAAATATTCATTCTTGTTGATCTTTGAATGTACAAATAACATACCAGATTATGAAGCCCTACTAATTGTTTTGAATATGGCCGTCAAACACAAAATCGAACTGTTGACTATTCTTGGAGACTATGAGTTGATCATTTCACAAATTAAATCAAAATATCTCACAAAAAACAAAAGGCTAAAATAGTACAAAAATGTTGTATGGGATACAATTGAACTATTTGATGCCTTTTCAATTGAGTAGATAGATAGGTCCAAGAACTTAATGGTGGGTTTCCTAGCCAATGTAGCTCTAAAAAGAGATGATATTACCCTGGCCAGAGTATCTCAAGTTGAATTCAAAACAAGACCCACCATCCTCGATAACATCTATATTTGGCAAGTTTTCAATGATGACACTGATCTCATCAAGTTTTTGCATTGCATAGATCAGTATGAAGCCTATGAGATTGATTTTAATGGATTTGTGGAAGAAGTAGATGGAATACAGATTGGGTTTGGAAAAGAAGTAGTGCAGCTCAAAACCAAAAATTTCCTAAATGACTTGTGGAACTAGAAAGGGTGTTTGATGGAAATGATCGTGATCTAATGAAACAAACACCGGTAAAGAGAGAAGATGTTGAAGAGGTCAACCTAGGGACTAAATTGGTACCAAAAAGGGTATACATTGGAAAGAAGATAAGTCCAACGATCAAAAAAATATTGATTACATTGTTAAGGAAATACAAGCACATTTTATCATGGTCTTATGGTATGTGTAGGATCATCATAGAAAAAATAGGCCCTTAAGTGGCAAAAAATTCAGAAAAATCAGAGTTAGGAAACTTGACATAAAAATTTGAATAAGTTATCTATATTATTTCAAAAATATGTAAGAATAGAATCTGTAGCAAATCTAATGTAGTTTCTAAACTAATAAGTTTATTTAAAAAATAAATAAATCTATTTGGTGAAAATTTGAAATTTCAATGCAACAATACTTAAATTTTAAGTAAAAAATAAGAAGTAGGTGTCTGTCTAACCACACTAACCACAAAAAAATGATAATATTTTTTTATAAGACTTTAGATATAAGTAGAGGGATCATGTCTCGATGTGATGCATATTCTTTTGTAATTTTTTTCCAAGTAAATAATTAATTATGAATTTTTTACTACAAATTTTTAAAAATATAAAAAACGTGTATGTCTAACCACCTTAACTTGGTAAAAAATTCATATAGTATGCGAAGTATAGAATGTGATGCATGTTTCAGATTCAAAAAATGTGATACAATTTGAAAGCTATAGACATTTTTCAATCAACCTATCAATCAAGACTTTAGTCGTCATTTAAATAGAAAATGAATAATAATAATTTATTAAATTCATATTAAAGCATAATTTATATTGGTGGAAAGTTGAGAATCTCCTTTAAAACCCCTTTTCTTTTCATCAATTTTGGGTAAAAAAAAAATCATCAACCACATGGGCCATCATATCACTTACATATCACCACTTTTTTGCCCATCATGATCCTGCACATACCTCTTACGAGGATCTTAAAACATATAGAGAAGATCTATTCGAACATGAGATCCCATTAAAGCCAGGTGCAAAACCATTCAGGCAAAAATAAAGACCCATAAACCCCAATATGGAACCCAAAATGCATGAAGATCTCATGAAGCTTAGGGAAGGAGGTATTATCAAGCTAATTAGACATTCATCTTGGGTCTCTAATCTAGTATTGGTCAAAAAGAAAAATGGAGATATAACGCTTTGCGTAGACATCCAGAACTTGAATGTATCCTCTCTCAAGGAAAATTACCCGCTTCCAAACATGGAGGCTATGCTACAAAAGGTCACAGGTTGTGAGTTACTATCCATGATGGATGAATTTTCAGGTTATAACCAAGTGAAAATTAAAGGATCAAAACAATACAAGATAACCTTCACTATGCCATGGGGAACATATGTTTATGTTAGGATGCCATTTGGACTCACAAATGTTGGTGCAACATTCCAAAGGGCCATGGATGTTTCTTTTGCTAACCTTATTAATGTGATAATGATAGTCTACCAAGATGATTTAATTGCATACTCCAAAAAGGAAGAGGATCATGTGGCTCACCATGAAAAAATATTTCTAAAAGCATTGGAATAGTGCATCTCACTCAATCAAAAAAGTGTCATTTTGCAGTAACAGAAGGAAAGTTACTTGGGAATTGTTGGAAAAACAAGGACAAACAGCTGAAAGGGGGGTGAATCAGTTTTCACATAATATTTAAACTTTTCAAACTTTACTTAACTTAATCTTAGATCTAATGAATGAATAATAAACTATAAACAATCAACACATCAGAAACACAGAGAACACCAAGATTTTTTACGTGGAAACCCTGTTAGGGGAAAAACCACAGTGGATGTTAGTCCACAATATTATACCCTGTTAAAAGTATAATGAAAAATAATGGGAATGTACATGTATTTAGGCACATTGGCTAGAGCTCACTACTCAAATACAAGAGGGCTCACTGCCCAACAATTCATAGTAATTTGGATTAGATCCATAGGGTGTGAACTAAGAAAATAGCTTCTACACAAGCCTGATTATAGTTCCAGTTAAGCACAAAAATCCTTCTTCACACTTCGCTCAACCTTCTTATCACTTTGCTCTGCAATTGAATTAGTAGATCAATATTCACACACTTTCTCTTCTCTGGATTTTCTTCTCTCTTACACACACTCACACTTCACTCACACAACCACTCTTATATATCCTCAATATGAAATACATCAACAACTTAGTTGGCCAAAAATATAGAACATATTTACAATGTTGGCCCAAATTTTCAAATAAATTTTCAAAGTGGATCAAACACCATTGGCTAATATTATGATACAACCTAAAACAATATCTTTGAGTGTTCCAAACATTCAAATTTAAATCTTCAAGCATCTGTAACACGTTACAACCATCATGTCGGCCAAGAACATGAAAAACCAATCATATCGAGAAAAATATTTGACCAGAGGCACACCGATCAATGCTAATGTACAACAATGATAAAGAATGATCTAGAAGCATCCAAAAATAATCAAAACTAACATAGAATTATCTGCAACAACATAAATTACCAGAATCACATAAACTTCAATCAGGAACACTGACAAAACCCATAGAAATATTGTCAGAATGTAACTGTTCATAGCATGATCAAATCTTCATGCAGACCTTTGAAACTTCTGGTAGATGATCTAGATACTCTTAGCAATAAACCCTTTAGTCCACAACAACTAATCTTCAATGTACAAAACAAGACACCTTCATGATCTTCACTATTCCACTAGAAACTTGCAACTCTTCCTTTAACAATTTTCTCAATATCCTCAAGATATACAACCTTCAATATAATAATGCTAATAGTGTTGACATCAATGACAACCACATATCAGAAACATAACCACAACATCCAACAATCTCCCCCTTTGGAATTGATGGAAACACATGATGTGAAAAATACCATTAACACAACTACACTTGCTCCCCCTTTGGTTCTGACTCTTCTCCTCAATTTCTTTTCTCCCCCTAAAGGATTTTTCACATTTCTCTTCTCCCCCTTTGACATCAATGGCAAAGATAAGCATTACCTTCCGACATACATGCTCTGAACCAAATATTTACACATCTGACTACTCCCCCTAAGTAGTAGCCATCAAAACATGGATCTAGATCAAGAAATATCTATGAAGCACATGGATTGATGCAAATAAATGCATCTCTAGTTCATATAAGGAGGGGTAATCACCCTAGCATCCCTCTGAGATACTCAAAAGTATCCTTCAACAATGGCTTAGTGAAAATGTTTACGACCTATTCTTTGGTAGGCACATACTCTAGTATGACTTCTTTCTGATTCACTTTCTCCCTCAAGAAGTGAAACTTGATTGATATATTCTTGGTATTAGAGTGTAGTACCAGATTCTTTAATATGTTAATTGCACTTGAGTTGTCACATATATGGAAATATGTTCATCATATACTACT
Source organism: Sequoia sempervirens (assembly GCA_007258455.2). Lineage (NCBI taxonomy): Eukaryota > Viridiplantae > Streptophyta > Pinopsida > Cupressales > Cupressaceae > Sequoia > Sequoia sempervirens. The sequence goes on from VDFB02373365.1 coordinate 242,502,530, forward strand.
TTGATATCTTTCAACATCTACTTCATCCACATCACTTGAGTACAGTTATTTGCAGTAGCAATATACTCTACCTTAGTAGTAGATAGAAAAATGGAATTCTACTTTTTGCTCAACCAAGACACCAACTTCTTCCCTAGGAAGAAGGAACCACCACTAGTACTCTTCCTATCATCAACATCTCTTTCCCAATCCACATAAGTATATGCATTCAAAGTAATATCATCATCCTTAGGATACCAAAGCCCAAAATCAATTGTTCCATTTAGATATCTGAAGATTCTCTTTACTGCAGTCACATGAGATTCTTTCGGATCAACTTGAAATCTAGGAACTATACATACAACATTCATAATGTTTGGTCTAGTTTGAGTTAAGTAAATTAATCCACCAATCATTGACCTATATCTTGTTTGATTTTCCTTAGGAGAATCATCATTCTAAGTTAACTTGCATCTAGTCACAATGGTATTACCAACAGGCTTTGAGTCTTCCATGCCAAACTTCTTCAGCAATTCCTTCACATATTTGGACTAAGATATGAAAATTCCCTTGTTTAATTGAGTAACTTGTAATCCTAGAAAGAACTTCATCTCTCCAATCATGCTCATTTCAAATTCACTCTTCATTTCATCAGCAAACTTCATACATAGATTTTCATTTCCTCTAAAAATAATTTCATCAACAAATACCTCAATAATCAACTCTTTGCCATGATCCAATTTGAAATACAAGTTGATGTCAATAGTACCTTTATTGAATCCAAGCTTTAATAAGTATTTGTCCAGTCTAGCATACTAGGCTCAAGGATTTCTTGAGTCCATATAGAGCTTTCTTTAATCAAAAACTCATGTCTTCCTTATTAGTCAGTTGAAATCCATCTGGCTATTCAATATATACTTCTTCTAGCTCACCATTCAGAAAATCTAACTTCACATCCATTTGATAGACTTTATAGTTCTTATATGCAACATAAGCAAGAAATAATCTAACAGCTTCAATTATGGAAACATGGGAAAATGTTTCTTCAAAATCAATACCTTCCATTTGTGAATACCCTTTACATACCAGTCTTGCTTTATTTCGGACCACTTCACCTTGTTCATTCAGCTTATTTTGAAATATCCATTTAGTACCAATCACATTTTTGTCTTTAGTTTTGGGAACAAGTATCCATGTATCATTCTTTTCAATCTACATTAGTTCTTCTTTCATAGTTTCCATCCAATGTTCATCATTGCAAGCTTCATTAACATCTTTACTATCAATCTAGGATATCAAGCAATACACTTCTGCAATCTTTCTTCTAGTTTGCACACCTTTAGTCTTATCTCCTATAATTTGATTTTCAAAATGATTTAGCTTCACATACCTTGGAACTTTGGGATTCTCTCGAGCTTTTGGTTCTCCTATTCTTTCTTCTGCACTTGCACTTGTCTCTCCTTCCTAACTTGATTTATGAGAAAAAATTGAAACTGTTTCACCAGAACATATGACACAATTTGAAGTTGATTCTGTGTCTGAACATTCTTCCCTTTGTTTTTGTTGTCTTCCTGGTAATCTGAATCATATCCACAGTATCTAGATGATCTAGCAGAATCCTCATCAACTCTGACATTTGCACTCTCAACCATTTTTCTTAATCTATTGTTATAGCATCGGTAGGCCTTTCTTTTAGTAGAGTAACCTAGAAAGATTCTTTCATCTCTTCTTGCATCAAACTTACCTATATCCTCATCTCTCTTGATATAACACTTGATTCCAGAGATCTTAAAATATCTAACAGTAGGCTTATAACCAAACCATAGTTCAAAAGGATTCTTACCAGAATTACTATTGACATCTACCATGTTCAAAGTGCACACAGTAGTGCTTACAACTTCACTCCAATAGATGTTAGGCATATTTCCTTCTATCATCATTGTTCTAGTAGGATCCAAAATTATTTTGTTCTTTCTTTCTAAAACTCCATTCTATTGAGGGGTTCGGGGAGTAGATAACTATCTTCTGATTCCGTGCTCTTCACAAAAAGAATTAAACTCCCTAGAGGTGAATTCACCACCTTTGTCTGACCTTAAGCATATGATTTTTAAACCTTTCTCATTTTCTACCATGGCCTTGAAACTTTTTAACTTTTCTAATGCTTCACATTTTTCTCTTAACAAAGCAACCCATATTGTCCTAGAATAATCATCAATAAGCAGCATAAAGTACCTTTCTCCATGAAGACTTCTGAATATGGAGGGACCACATAGATTAGTATGTACCAGCTCTAGTAATCCATTTGTATGATGTTGTTTGCTCTAAAAATAAAATCTAGTTTATTTTCCCATCTAACACTCCTTGCAAATTGTGTTTGCAAGATTTACTAGCTTAGGTAGATCTCTTACTGCCTGAGTGTAACTTACTTTGACAAGGTTATCAAAATTCACATGACATAGCCTCCTACACCATAACTAGCTTTCATCTACTTGAGAAATTAAACAACTTTCACTAGCAGCATTCAGGTGAAAAATATTACCTTATGTATTTTTACCTAAAGCAATTACTTTTCTATATCTTCCAAGTATCTTGCATCTTCTATCTTTCAACTAAAGATC